>APFE031588905.1:2528-14867 GCA_000404065.3 Pinus taeda | reverse complement strand
GAGAGGCACTGCTATTTTATAACTTTAGAAATGGTTTCTAGAAGTGATTAGAAACCCTAAAAAAATTAAAAATTAATTAGAAAAAAAAAATTTAAAAAACAAGTGTTATTTTGTGGGAAACGGGGCCCGTACGGCGTGGAAACGCGTTTCCGTTTCGTTTCCGTACGGAAACGACCCCTCCCCCTACGTTTCCTGCAACTTAGTTTTGGAGGTTCTCCGTTTCGCCATCAAGCCCATTGGCCATTTAAAAAAAGCAAGAAGTTAACAAAAAATATTATAAAATTAATAATGAATTAGAAAGGATATATATATAATATACTATATAGTTAAAAATAAAAGGTATAAATATAATATATAAGTTAAAAAAGGGTATAAATTATAGGAAAAAAGGGCAAAAGGTAAAAAATTATGTAAGGAGTAATTAAACAAAGAAAAAAAACCAAACGAAACTGTAGTTGTAGCCTGAACAACCGCAAAGATGCAACCGCTCCTCAACCGACTGCACCGCTGCCTCCTGACCACTTCACATAGCCACTGCCCAAATGAACATAGCCACAGACTCCATGGTCGTCGACACCGCTACTAATCCGACAACGGACAGGGTCAACTCTACCATCACTCGTCTTCCTCTGTCTGTGTTCTTTGTCCGCCTCTCCACCTTTCAACTCTACGCGACCACATCTGACCACCACATCAATGTTTCCGACCATCCATGTCGCCCATTATTCCTACCTGTCGTCCATCCTGTTTCCATCTCTGCTTCTGTGTCTTCCTGCCCACAACTTCCTTATCTCATCTCGACCGCCATCAACCGCCGTCCAACAGTCCCATTATGTCTACTTGGCATCTACACCATTGCTTGTTGAATTTAAAAGAAAAAATATTTTTCTACCAACTGTTATGAAAGGTGGTTCACCCGTTGAACTAATCAGGACTTCTGTAGAGTCGTGACCGTTACCAAACAATTTAATTTGCATAAAGTCAAAGGAAATATTTGTTTTCTTAGAGGAATTCTATTAAGGTAATGTGAGAATTATATAATAATAATTATATAATATAAAACGTTGAAATATATAAAGTAAAAAAAAGGGGTAAAGTGAAACATTATCAAATTTATTTTCACCAAAATACATAGAAAGACGGATATTAAAGTACAAAGTTAGAAAAGAGGGGTTTTAAAGTAAAAGTTACAAAGAAAGATATTATAGAAGGGCAAAGGTTTTTTTTAGTAAAATGTTGAAGGAAGTCTAAATGAGTTCCACACAACAATCATTATTTTGGACTAAATGTCCATTTTGTATAACATACATTGAATATCCATGGATTTATAAAAATTGCGAATTATGTTGTCCAACGTGTAGAAAATTATTTAATACAGAAGAATATCTATTAAGTTGTGGTATGTTCTATGCTTATAACAATTTACTTCTTTTTCTTATTATATTCCACAGATTAGCAATCACATGTACATAAAGTAAAGTGCAGATAGAACATTAAACGATCGATAGAGAACAAGCCAAGACAAGAGACACAAGATGTGGTGGCTAGCTAGGGACAAATCCCACAATATGTGGGGAAACCCTTTGATCAAATCTTCTTTTATCTTCAATAATTCAGCAGAGAGAAATAGTACAATAAATCTGATTTATATCAACAGAAGCAAACCCTAGATCAGCAGCATCAACATTAATGGCTTCATCATCAAACTAGGGCAGACGATATCTCACAAACCGACTGTCGGATCGACTTGATTCCACCACCAAAAGTTGCGTCTTCCAGAGGAGGTTTGGATGAACCTACAACGTAGTTCAGATGAGGAGATCTTCTAGTCCACGCAGGTCAAACTTCACTTTTGCAGTTGCAGCTTCAGTTTCAGCGACTTCCTTCAAACTAGGGTAGTCGATATCTTGCAAACCATCCGTCGGATTGACTTGATTCCACCACCAAAAGTTGCGGCTTTCAGAGGAGGTTCAGATGAACCTACAACACAGTTCAGATGAGGAAATCTTCTAGTCCACACAAGTCAAACTTCACTTCTGCAGTTGCAGCTTCAGTTTCAACAGCTTCCTTCAAACTAGGGTAGTCGATATCTTGCAAACCGTCCATCGGATTGACTTGATTCCACCACCAAAAGTTGCAGCTTTCAGAGGAGGTTCAGATGAACCTACAGCGCAGTTCATACAAGGAGATCTTCTGGTCCACGCAGGTCAAACTTTACTTCTGCGGTTGCAGCTTCAGTTTCAGCAGCTTCCAGCTTCACATGTGTGAGCGAGAGACCCTTTTTTGCGCAGTAGAGAAGAGACTCTTTTCTACGCAGTAGAGAAGAGACTCTTTTCTGCGTAGTAGAGAGAGATGTGATGAGATGAGTGAGTGCAAATGAGGAAAAGTCCTCTCGTATTTATACACCACTAATGACGTTTGAATAGATGCGATTGTTGGGCTTCTGAGCCTACATGAGTTGTAGGTCGGCTGGATAATAATTCCATAATCAAAATAAATTCATATCTCCATGAATACTTATCGGAATCGGATGATCTTTATATCAATCCTACACCTCTCGACAAGAGGAATCTAATAAAAATATTATTAGCCATGAATAAGATAACCCACGTGAAGTTTGGACCTAGTTGCCAATTTTAACACACAGCCTCACAGACGTTAGGGTCCACAGTGGGGAACTATGACTCCTCTGGCGTTCTCCATGCTATCAATGCTATCAAAAGAAATAACCACGCATAGTGGACTTGCTTTCCCTATTCTTTTTCCGCCCAACAGTCATCCAAAAATTCTTGGCACAAATATCCTACCCAGTTAAACTGGATGCCCTTGTTGTAGCCTACACTACGCAGCCAATGATATGACTTGTGCAGGTACCTCGTCCGCCCGACACTTCCTCATTATGTGTGTGGCAAAGCGCACAACCTGATCATTAATGGAGTTGATGACAAATCTGTGAGACTTCCTGAGTAGATCATAATCCTTCATCATCATCTCGGCCAGCTTTCTCTCTTGAGATTTTCTGACAAATGCATTGACAAGGTTCTCTCCTTGGTAGGGAACCGCAATTATTCTTCTAATCAACATATCATCAATGGGGTTTTTCATCCCCAGCCACAAACATCCATCATGCACCAACACCAATAGCTGGCGCACATAGATTGTGTTGATATTGTTGTGCCCAAAGTGCGAAATATATAACATATTCAACAGCACAACTTACTGAATTCCTGTTGCCCACGACATCGGTTCGACCCTTGTTACTCCAACTTCTTCATAGTAAACTGATTTCAAGTACTTGTTGGGCTCGAACTGGGGATACTTGCTCCGATCATTAACATCCTAGTCCTCCATGAGTAGTTGTGGCACCTTTGCCAACAACTCTCCCTCAATCAGTACATCATCTGGTAAAAGTGGTGTAAAGACATTGAATTTGATAGAATCTGGGTCCCTGGTAACCTTTGAGGTCAGCTTTTGTGGAGGCATATAGGGTGGCAACCTGGAGATCAGTTCCACATCTTCTGCATCAATATCTTCTATTCCGCTGACCACTTCTTCCACATCTGAATCTTGGGGCTCCATCAGCTGCTTTTGCTTGTCCATCCTCTTCTTAGTTCTCTACTCCTTAGAGATTTTTCTTAGCGATTGCCGAACTGGAGGTTATTGTGGCCACTACTTCTTTTGCACGCTTGCGCCAACAGTTTGCTTCCTTGGGAACCTCGACCTGGTGACATTCGTTGGCGGTGTAGCAGTCATGAGGAATCCTAGCCCTCATCTAAGAATTTTTTGTTCAATCTCCTCCCAATTCATGCAATAGAACGCTCGGCTCACACTTAAGCGAAAAATCACCAGTTGAAATCTCAGTGAGCAAAGTGTTCGAATGTGGGGCGGGTTTCCATACTTATAACCTTTTTGAATTTTAAACTTCATGATCTCCTTTGGATCCACCTCATAAATGTGAATTTGGCTACAGATTTTCCTAGGATTTGGGGTGCCTATACGGAGTAGTGATGACCACATTCACTCTCTCCTCCAACTCATTAGTATGCTCAAACCCACGGTCTAGCGATCTAGCTTGAGGGATCTCCCCAAGAAACCGTTGGTGCCTCTCCAGAAAGGCTAATATGTCTCGATGCACAAGTCATGCCGGAGTCCCTACCTTTGAAATCTGAAGCTCCACTGCCCACTCTATGTCCCCATGTCATAGATCTGCCTCCATCCTGTGCACGGAAACTACCTGTGGTGGATAAGAGTACATCCCTCTCAATACTACCGGCTTCCCATCTAGGCCTGTATACTCCATCTCTGTCTTCTACCATTCGGTGGTGACCCTCCCCAGTGAGTATAACCACTGGGCACCCAACACTACGTTGGTCTCTAGAACATCAACTACGAAAAAGTGATTCATGACTGAATAGTTCCCCATCACCACAATCAACCCAGGGACATACTTCGTGCACTGCATGGTCCGATCTCCTGCAACCAACACAGAGAACCCCTCAAATGTCTATGTGTGGATGCCCCTATGCTCCACCATTTGGGCATCAATAAAGTTGTGGGTGGCCCCACTATCTACCAAGATTAACACTCATTGCCCCTGTACCGTCCCCCTTATCCTGAGTGTCAAATACTTTGACACTCCCTAAAGTGAAGCAAGAACTCCCCCTGGTGGGGCAAACGGTCCTCCTCTCGGTGGTGGTGGTCCTCCTGATAACGGTCCTCCCTCATCTCCTTGCTCTGCTCCCATCTCGAACTCCTCATCATGCTCATTGCCTGAATGCACCTCAATATAGTGGGCCTTGCCCTTAGTGCACTTATGCCTGGGTGCCCAAGGCTCCTGACACGTGAAACACAGTTTCCTCCTCCTGCGGTCTCTCCGGGTCTCCTCATCCATCTAACCATGTCCTCCATCCCTCTAAGGTAGTCTAGTGTCTTGGTTCACCTGTGGGGCCATGGGTCTAGTGGGGGCAAAGGCTCGAGTCTTAGGCATTGTGTCAAGCATCTCCCGGGTCTTGGAGATAGCATCTGTAAGTGATATGGGCTTGTAGGCCCTCACCCAAACACAAAGTGGCTTTGCAAGCCCCTACACAAATAGCATGATCAACGAAGCCTCCGAGATGTCGGTCACCATCACATCCAATCTCTGAAATTCCATAATATAAGCCTCTATGCTGCCAGTCTGCCTTAGATGGGCTAACTCACTGAAATCCAACTTCAGGTCTTTCCTCTCAAATCTCTGCAACAACCTTCAGGTGAACTCTGTGTAAGAAGTGATGTGTATATGTCCCAACGTGATCAGCCCATGGTACCACCACTCATAGGCATCCCTCTCCAAGTGAAGAGTAGAAAAGTGAATAACATCGGTCTCTCGCATGGGGTTCAAGTGGAAGTATGTGTCTAACTTCTACACCCAAGCTCTGGCTGAGCTCTTGGTTGACCCATCAAGGTTAGGGAGTGTAACCTTCCCTGCTATCTTTTGCATCTCCTAGTTAGAGGGGCCCCCCAGTAGTGTGCTCTAGCCCCAGTAGTACGTCTCTCCTTGAGATGTATGTACTCCCCAAAAGACATCACCCGCTTAATCTGGGCATCCAACCCCTCATACTCATCAATACCGGATGCAACTAAATTGACCAAGTCTACAACAAGATTTGGCTCTCTCCGGTTCTCGCTGATCCACAAAGTGGGTCACAGTGGGACGGCCAACCTGCCCATGTTGGGGAGTGTGTGGGAGCTGATAGGTACATCTTCCCCCTCCTCCTCTGGAACCTCCATCACCATGGAGATCTCCCTCGGGCCTTCCACTCATCTGTAGCCCCATCACCTGTTGCATCAAATCCATCATGAGTTGCCCTTACCTCAACATCTATTGGTTGGTATTCAACAAATCCTCCAAGATTTGGTTTTGGCCCCACCTGCCTGGGTTGTTCATCATCTCCCTAATTCTCCATAAGGCCTATGAGATGGTCCACCTCAGTGTCTCAAAACGGGTCTACTTCCCCTTCTCTACCTCGGCCCCTGCTTTTGCCTCTACCTCTGCCTCTATGTCAATACACTGCTCTAGTAAATGGCCCTTTCATCACCTTCTCTCAAGCCCAAGAACATGCTCTGATAACATTGTAATATTCCTAATGGAAAAATTTATGGTGATAGCAAAAACATGCAGTAAATTCCAACACAATTTTTTTCAAAAAACACCCATAAAACAGAAATGCTCCAAACACACCAAAATGAGCAAATTTTATTATAAGATCTTGTTGGAGTACAATATGAAATAGGAAATGTGCACCTAGGCTTGCACAAGGCAATCTACAAGCCTCAGGTGGATCCTTTAACAATGCCCAACTGTTGCTGGAATTTTCCCACTAGAAATCTGCGTTGGCTTTGTATTTTTTGCACTGCTGGCTGTGTTGAGACCCTGATTTGACCCCTCCAATCTTCCCAGAAAATTCTCATAAATTAATTTTGGAATCCTTGTCAAAAACATAGAAAAAGTCAAAAAAGGTTTGCCTTGGTTTTGACGCTCCAATATGTACCCCAAATTCCTTGGTCCTCCTTCACAAGCAGAAAACCAGAACTATGACAAGGGTTGGAATAACTGTTCCAAAATGGCTAGAAAATTCTCCTCAATTCCACCCTAAACCAACCCCAATAAACTCAACTCTCAAAACCCTTCACAAAATACCCTATAATCATGCCTCCACAGTGACTGTGCAGTCTCTGATAGGATGATGCAGGCTCTCCTCTGGGAAAACAGTTTGTTGTTGTGTGCTGAATTCTACCCTTGAAAATCATCCTCCTCTGCCTTGGATTTGATCAGAAAATACTCTGACGATGCTACAACTCCAACTCTTCCTCCTC
The DNA here is from genome assembly GCA_000404065.3 of Pinus taeda. NCBI lineage: Eukaryota > Viridiplantae > Streptophyta > Pinopsida > Pinales > Pinaceae > Pinus > Pinus taeda. The sequence goes on along the minus strand of APFE031588905.1, from coordinate 8,012 downwards.
AAATATTTGTGTGGCTTCCTGAACTACGCCCCACATGGCCCACAAATTGTACCACCAACGTGGGCCTTTCTCCAACTCCTAAAATTGATACAATATCCTTCCTAGGGTGGCACTCGAAGTCCACCGAAGAAAGGCTGAGCTTCCTCCTTGGGAAACTCTTGTGTTGAACAACACTATCTGACTCTGCTAAACAGCTAGAGCAACACTTCAATTGTTAAATTATCAAAAGGCCCCAAATGTTCCTCCCTCCCTTCTATTTATAATTGTTGCTCATTGTCTCCATGTGGACTCCTCTCTAGGAAATTCGAACCTCTTCCCTTGGCCATATCATTTCTCTCTCCTCAAGGGGTGCGTAGTATTTGGGGAGGTGGCCCCCACATTCCACTAAGTTGTGCATTTCGACCCCCCATGTCCTATGTTTTATCTACAGAATTGTCTTAGGCCCCAAAATTAACAAACTGGAAAAATTGTGTTGTTATTAACAAAATTTATTTAGGAAGGGACCTTACAACTAGATACCTAGCACGACCCAGAAATATCTCACAAACCAAAGTGGTGAAAATGGTCCAAGGGTGAGCTATGCCCTCCAACAATTTTTGTTGTTGGCTATTGGATGGAACTAGGAATTTTGCCCTTATAAGTGCTCAGAAAATTCTGCAAAATTAATCCTAGCCTCCTACCACCAAACCCACAAAAGCACAAAAAATATTTGGGCTAGATCCACATGTCACCGATGCCCCTAAAATGGTGCGAGCACTTCTATCAGACAATGCACAATGTTGGAAATTGTTGATTTTGGGTAGCATCGGATGGGCTTAATCCAGGTGGATATTGGTGGCCACCCGCCAAGTCCACTTGAAACCCCACCATTGTTTCTTTCAGCCTTTCAGTTTCCTTAATTGTAGCACAATTTACTACATTTCGCAATTTTTCAGGTCCTAAACTCCCAGAGCCGTTTTGAGGCCCTAAATGACATTTTTTGGGAAAACTTGGAGCAACATTGCTCTTCCCAAAGTTGTAGTTCTCGGATAGATCTTTATAACGAGATATTGTGCGTGTCAAACAGAGATCGTATGCCAAAGTTACAACCCTGGGAAGTTGATGTACCAATTTACGCAAACGAGGCCCACAGTTTGGCGTTTCATCTTCTAGGGTTAGGTTTTTGGATGTTTAGGGTTTTCCATTGTTTCTCAACAATAAATAGGCCTTCGAGCCTCATTGTAACACAACTCAGAGGCATGTAGCCACCACATCTCTTCTCAGAGATAAGCTACGATCGCCCTATCTGGTTTATTTCCATTACTGTTTGTAAGCATATTTCAGTATTTTACATTAATGAAATGAAGTATTATTTCCACTACATATCTATGTTTATGGTTATCTCTGTCATTTTTTTTGTTCCTGTTTAAGTCCAAATCAAACACACTTTGTGAGAATTGAACCCACCACCACATGATTAAAATCATTACAATCTACCAATTTGTTTGAGACCAGAAATGAAATTAAAGTTGTCCACCATTTAGTAAACCTAAACTTCTTTGGTATGAATTATCGTGGGGTGTCATTTACTATACTATTTAATATAGAGAGCCAGGGATGGAATTTGAAAAGAGACTCACCCGTCAAATTTAACACTTTTCACAGTCCCTGAACCAGTTTTCATAGTTTCAAGCCAAAACATTGATAGTTTTGTAATTTTTTAAATTGTAGTTAATGGCCAAATCACCCAGAGCAAATTTCCCGTCAAATTCCAACTCGGTAGAGAGCGTTCATGTTTATTACGAAAATCGTTTCAAATTTAATGACGCACGTTCTTAGCATACTTGATTCTTGATGAGCGAGTTGGAAACTACATACATATCCAAAGTTTTATACCGCCATACATATCCTTCGCTTTACTCAGCAGCAGTAAACCCAACAGCAGAGCCATCACTAAGACAGAAGGCCAGCCCAAAAGAACTACAAGTGAGCCTACCTAGAAGTGAGACAAGGGACGGTAAAAACTCTCTCCCCCTCTCTCTAGCTTCTATTTCAGCAACATAGTCAATTGAAGCACGCATTAAAGAGGCAATTGTTCCTTCAGTTTCTATCAATACTTCTTTCCATCTATATAATTCCTAACTTCATTAAAAAACCAATTTCTCTGGATTCTAGCGACAAGTAATGTTTAATTGCACTCACTAAGTTTTAATTTTCTTGAACTACTGCAACAATTTGATAAAAAAGGGTTGGTTTTCCTCGAAATTCTGAAAATTGGAGGTTTGGTTTTCCAAGCATCAGCGAATATTGACCCGGTGCATGGCTACTTAAGCTTCTCTATGTGTTATTGGGACTCTCCATGTATGTACTAATTAGAGAACCTGAATCCCCAACTTCCATGTATGCTTTGGAATTTGACATCCATCTATGCTTCGCCCTACTTAACATTGTTTTTACTGTCAATACTCCAGGGTCGAGACAAAACCAGTAACAACAAGTAACACACCAACTGAAATCTTTGCCCAGCAACATAAGTAAGGGTTGAAGTGCTTACTTATGAGAAAGTTTTGGATCTGGAGAAAGCAGGGCCAAGGAAAGTAGGGCTTGGGAAAGTAGGTCCAATGGATTGGGATCGATTCAGTAGCCCAACAAAGAGCAGTAACCAAGAAAATCTAAGTAGCCAATACTAGGGGTTTGCTAGCCTGGTGACACAAACATTCAAAGATTCAAAAAGAACAAAACCTAGTGACACAAACATATTTCCTTACAATTTTGCTTCAATGCTTTTACCCACTGATATGAATCTTGCATGGAAAACAAGAGTTTAGCAATTGTGCCTTGCCAGCAAATATTTTCCTTAACATGTCCAAAATTCTCTCCTTGGCCTTGCAAAATTTCTAGCAAAAAAACAAAGGTGCCATAAGATTCAAGCCAAGTGCAAACTAATCACTATCATTCAAATATGATCCTAGATTTCCTTTCTGACTCGTAATTTGATTTGTTGACACCTAATCATTAGGATTGGGTGAAAAAATGTAAATAAATAATAAAGAATATGAACAGACATCGGGAGATGAAGTGAACAGTCTCTCCCTCATGTATATAATAAAGAACAACCTGAAGGAATAAATTGAATTGATTTGGTGGAGTTAATGCCTGGCGTGACATGGTATCAGAGCAAGTCCTATTTTTAGTATTCCTACCTTTGTAACTCCATTTTTCTACTTATTTTCCTGTCCTGCTCATATTTCAGAATTGACACCCCTGACTTGGTATTCTCTCTGGGCTCTCTGCCACCATAATTTTCTGAGCCCTCTTCTCTGGAACGTTTTTCGTTATCCGTTGTCTCGCTAATGCGCACCTGAGTGCTGCATGAGGGAGTGTTAAGGCTGCGTTTGGCAAGTCGAGGTTCTAATCCTACTGTTGTGGATAGTAAGGCACCATGGCGAGCTTTGGACTGGTGCTCATTAGTTGCCTCCACACTAGAATGAAGAACATTGCTTCGATGAATGTGAGTTGAATGTGTTGAATTTGAAACCTATAGTGTGTTGAATTTGAAACCTGTGGTGTGGTGAATTTGAATGTGTTAAATGTGTTTAAGCATTGTCATACATTGAAACCTGCCCATACATTTAAGCATTGTCTTCGCTTTTGAATGTCTTCGCATTATTATGTATGCGCTATCCATTTACATTGAATATATGCATTGTATTACATTTAACACTTAAATGTTGCTCCATACATACATTTACACTCATGCACTTGAGCTCCTACCTTCAAAGTATGTTGAAACGAGGAACGAGGAACGATGAAACCGAGCATTGTCCATTGAATGTTTGTTACAGTATGCATTATTTTTGCACTATCCATATGTGTTGTTTAACATTGTGGTGAATGTTTGCGTTGTCTTACATTGTTGTTGTACATTTAACACTCAAAGCACTATCCATATGCGTTGAAAATGCTGAATGCAGACAAAAGGAGTTGCTAGATAAAATTTTATGTTTGGATGAAAACATAAGCATGTTAATTCTTGTACATCTTTGAAGTCTTGGGTATTGACATTTGTTGTCCAATCATATCAGAATTATATTTTTTCCCATTAAGAGTAAAATTTTGCAGCAAAAGTCTGTGTTACAGTATGCATTCAATCATATCCATTGTGGGAATAGTTCTCACTGGCAAGGAGAACTATCCTGAGTGGTTCCGGATGATAAAACACACCCTTATTTTCAATGAGTTGTGGAAAGGAGTGTGCATTGGAGATGGAGACAAATAGCTAGAATAGCCTACCTCAAACAAAGAGCTCGCTATTTGGAAAATAAGAACAGCAAAGCCTATGCATTAATTGTAACATATGTAAGTGAAGAGGTGAGTCACCATATTATGCCATTTTCAACTGCTTTCGAAGCCTTACAAAAGCTAAAAGAACTCTATGACTCACATTCTGCACTTGAAGTTATTCAACTCATGATTAAGCTCTTCACTCTTGAATTGCAAAATAAGGATCCTCTTGCTCTTGCATCCGAAGTAAAGTCTATAATGCATGATATCCAAGCCACTAAAATTGATTTGGATATTCCTCTTATCACTTTTCTCAAGGCATTTTATCCTACTTACTCCAATTATCTTGAGTCATTGCAAGCAAATGGAAATCTTAAGGACATTACCTTTGACTCTCTTGTGAAAAAATTTGCTAAAAGAGAGAAAGCTTTTGGAAAGAAGACAACCCCTGAATCTTCTAAAAAGGTTGTGTGCCTTGCTCATAAAGAAAAGCATCCTGCTCAAGATTCTTTCAAAGGAAGAGGTGGTCGAAGAGGAAGAGGAAGATATTTCAGAGGCAAGGGGGGCAGACACTCTCAAGGAGAAAAGGCAGATTTGCATGCATACGCTGCAAAAGAAATGGATCACATGATGCCTCTACATGCAAGTTACCTTGGGAAAAAATTGAGCAGCAAAGAAATCAACCCAAAGGTAAAATTGATGATATAGACAAAGGTAAAGCACCTGAATCCGCTCACTATGTTGTGGCACAATGTAATATTGGAGTAATTGAAGATTTGTTTAATGCTTCACTTGCTTCTTGGAAAAATGATTGGTTCCTTGATTTAGGAGCAACTTGCCACATGACTCATAGAAAAGATTTTTTTGAAGAATTTACTGATAATGTTGATGGAGTAGTATACTTTGCAGACCAATCAAAAATAAAGCCATCAGGGCTTGGCACAATCAGGCTTACATTGCTTGGTCTTCCTGACTTTCTTCTGCATCATTTTCTATATCTCCCACAGCTGAAGAGAAACTTGTTGTCCTTGGTCCACATCCGCCAACAAGGTCACTCCATTCATATGTTTGATGGCAAGCTCGAGGTGAGAAAAGCATCTGACCACTCACTTGTCATGAGGGGAATAGAAGAAGAAAGGCTTCTCAAGCTGCAAGGTACCTCTGCTCGTGCACAAAATTTCTCATACAATTCTCATTATGAAGAAGGTACACTTCCATCAA
>APFE031588904.1:108216-137677 GCA_000404065.3 Pinus taeda | reverse complement strand
TTTTGTGCAGGACAAAGGGACTTTCAGGGAAACTTGTCATTTTTTCACAAAACAGACATCAGAGTCATCTTTTAAGTCCTTTTCTGACTCCTAAAAACTGAAAAGATTGCCGAGCGTTTCTTTTACACTCGTTAAAACGGAATTAAAAGACGGTCCCCTTATAGCCCTTTTCTGACCGTAAAAACAGGAAAAGATTGCCGGATTTTTGTCGTTTCAAATTCGATATTGAAAATAAAACGACGTGTCTTTGATCGCTTTTTACTTTTCAGGTCAAAGACACTAACTATGAAAATATCCTTGGTCGCAAGATCAAGCGGTTCTCCTAGGTATTATTTTATACTTTTTCGGGATTAGGAGACACAACTTTACGAAAAAGTTCAATCTGGAGTCTTCTAAGTTTTTCAGACTCTCTAAATATGAAAAGCGCCGAGTTTCTCCTATACTGGACTCGTAAAAATTTCACAGTAAAGGACCTGTTCTATTACAAACAGGAACAGACCACTCCTTCTTAGGGTTCGCATCAAAAACTAAGTTGGACTCATCCGAAGGATGAGCTTACAAACAAGCATATGTTATCCTCCTCAAAGCTTGTCAAAAATAAAGAGGTACTTGCCAGAAATGGTGGGGGAAAAATGAGAAGAATGAACCTATTTGATATCCTTTTGTCTCAGAGAAAAAACCTTACTACCACTCTTGAACACGACACTTATTCATTCACCTGGGTTGAGAAATCCTTTACCTCACAGTTGACCAAATCATTGTCATTCTTTAGCCGGGTTATGGGGAGTCAGCTTTGAGTCATTCATCACCAAACCATATGTTGTGTCGTTATGTGTTCAAGAGGTCTGTAAACAAAACATTCAACCGCAAAATATCTATCATCCATTGTGTCGTCATTGAGTCAGTCCTTGCAGCAACATTTCTTCAACTTGAGCTATGATTTCATGTTGTGAGCTTGCCTGCGACGGGTCGCTTTCTATCGACATCAGCACATTATCTAGAGAGTTGACTTAGAAATCGTCAGTACCTTGGAGTCTGCATGCATCAATGGCAGGTTTCTCGCCTTCGACGTCAGTTTACATCATTGACTTTCGATCGAAGGATTCCGTGAAATGTTCGACATCGACTCATTTATTCACATCTCATGGATTGTACTGGGTACTTTGAGAACCATTGACATCACTGGTGGTTTCTCTCACACTTGTTAACTGTTTACATCATCGACTGGTAATCAAGTGGTTTCTACCATGTTCGACATCGACTCATTTATTCACATGGCTAGAATCGTACCAATTCGGGAAGTAGAGATGAAGACCCTGGATCTAGTTTCCACCATCCAGGCTGCGAGGAGTTTTGTATTCATTATATTGTAGATCAATCATAAACAGAAGATGGCTGCGTCCATACTATGTCTACACGAGTCTATGATTATGATGTATTATGAAATCATTCCTGTATCAGAGTAGTTATTCTGTTAGTTAAAGTTTTGATCTGAGTATGGGAATGCCTACCTCAGCGATGATATAATCTTATACATGTATTTTGTGTTGAAAATTGCAGGTTCTAACCGGGCTCTCCACGAGATAATCCTCGAAATGATAAAGTACTTCACCCTTCCTAGATGATATAAAACCCTTATCTATTACAGGCTTTGCACTTTAGGGGGCAATCTGTTACACTGAAATTTGTCACCATGACTATCTGCAGTTAATATGGCTCCATCAATAGTCATATTATCCTCCTTGTCAAGCCTTATACCTCTGCTCTCCATGTCAAACTTCAAAAAAGAGAGAAAGTCATTAAAAATCATGTTTATCTCTGGGTACGCAGGTTCTCTCTACCTTGCCTGCGTGTACGCATCCCAAGCTCATTGTACCTGCGTACTTGTACGCTCTGTAAGTCAAGGGATGGGTGCGTACTCCTGTAAAGGTCAAAAGGCGCGAGTTTCATCTTAAAAATTTTACTTGTGGTCACTTCTAGAGCTTTCTAGAAGAGTGTTTGACGTGTATTGAGCGCCTCCAGATGGTTCATGCATCCCTATGATAGAGGAACTTATCCCATCAAGAGAGGAGCTACCCCATCCAAAAAGGGGAGTATCCCATTGATGTTGGAACTGAATAACTTCCTCTAGAACACGATAAATACAGGCATTGGGCCAAGGGAGGGGAGGTTGAAAGCTGAACATTCCAAAGGGTAGATGCTGCTAGAATTAGGACTTCCATTGTAAGCTTGTGAGGAGAGATTACCATCCTTTCTTGTTTTCATTTGGAAGTGGGTGAGCTTGTCAAAGTAGAGGAAAACTCTTGCTGGACCCTGGGAGGAACTTGCACAACACCAAGGCTTAGGTTGTTATGGTTTCTTTTTTGTTTCCTTAATACAAATAAGTCCATTCTTCTCAATGATTTGTTGTTAATGAATTGTTTCATATACTCCTTGGTCTATATGTTGAATATGCTTTGTTTTATGGAATATTCAGGTGTTATGTAATCGTTTGATTGTTAGTGTATGCAGGTTTCAAAGTGAAGGAGGAGCTCATCTGGATCAACGAAGCTAGGCTGCTACAACAAGCGTTGGACTTGAGGTAAGATCGAAAAACACTTGGTTTCTCATAGGATAATGCATGTTTAGAGAAGGATTGCTCTTACTTGTTCTGTTTGTCACTAGAGAGTCTTAGACTCCTAGGGAGGTTAGTTTTGTCAGCAAAAATAACTCTTTCCGCATGACACATAGCCTTGCGGCTTCTTCACGAGATTGAATTTCTCCTTCACGGCCTCCGCATGGGCTTGCTTCCACCTTTTCCACCAAACATCATGGCTGGATTTTCCCCTATATAGGGTAGCCATGTGATCCTATGGATCAACCTGTCGATGATGGGTATCGACTCCTCCAGTGACAAACACCCATCGTGCACCAAGCATAGCAATTGCTTCATCACTAATATTGTAATGGGTGTGCGATTGTAGTACGGCACCTACAGTAGGTTGAGAAAACCTGCCTTGTCTACACCCTTGAGCCACTTTCGTGGTTCCAACGTAGTCATCCCAGTGGTTGTGTGAACAACACATTACATTTCTTGTTTTTTCGCCAAGTGACAGAACTTCTCAATGTCAACTAAGTCCCAATCTTCCAGTTTCAACAGTGGAACCTGCCCCAAGCGTGTTCCTTCAAAGACAATCTCATCCAACAGCAGAGGTATGTGCAAGGTGACCTTGCTTTTGTCAATGTCCTTCAGCACCTTGGTCTTACCCTTGTGCGGAGGGACGTATTCGAGCAACTTAGTGATAGGGTCAGAACCCTCGACTTCAATGTCCTCCACTTCCATCCCCAAATCCTCATCATCCATCGGGATGTCCTCAATCTCTTCCTCCTCCAGCTCCAAGTTAATAGTTTTTCCCTTTTCCTATGTGGTGGGCTTGTCCTTCTATGGGTTTCTTCTAGGCGACATGCGCACTAGTATCGCAGCTTGATTTCCCTTCTTATCCTTCGCACTCTCCTCGGTCGGGGTAGGCTTTGGTCTAGGTGTCCATGGTGACTTGGGAACTTTAGCTAGTACCTCTGCAACCTTTGGAGCAACTCCCTCTGCCTCCATAACAACCTTCGGTGCAGCCCCCTCAGTTGTCACTTCTTCGGCGTCCATAACTTCTGATCCTAGGATAATGTCACGGATAAAATTGTGGTCAGACTCTGGAAAGTGATCAAATGTTGGGAAGTCAAGCAATTCTTCAAAAAATGCACAATTCATGCACATCTGAGAGCTCACCAACTCAATGCTAAAAATGCCAAGTGCTTTTCGTTGGGTAGCCACATGTAATTTAAAGGCCATTTTGAATTCAAATCCGACTGTTCCCCCCAAATTTGGTTCATTAATTCCATATTTGCAATAGATTTTCAAGGATCTTACCCATAAATTTTTTCCTAAATGTCGACCGCCCACTCCATTTGGCCACATTGTCATTGTCAAATCATGAACAGTGACTTTAATGGTCACTTTCTGGCTGACCTGCACAATTTCTCCCTGGGTAGCGTAGCTATCTCCGTGTTGTCGTGAAACCTGTGACATCTCCTCATTCCGCACAATCCTCTGATCGCGCAGTTCCCCAACCCAGGCAGTGTAGTTTATAGTCCCACACCTCCTTTCAGCTGCCTGGAGCGCTAAGATTATGCTACCTTCATATAGTCACCTGGCCTAATCACCGGTGTATGGCTTCAATCGACTACCATTCACCTTTCCTAGGAAGGGATCTCCATTCAATTTAACTAAGTGAACTGCTCCAAGGTCGGTAATTTCCTTAATGACATAAGGCCCTAGCCAATGCATCCTTAATTTCCCTGGAAATTTATCAAACTTACTGTCGTATAACAAAACCAGATCATTTACCTTAAAGGTGTGCAGTTTAATATGCCAATAGTGCCATGCTTTTTCATGTTGCTTTTGGACCTGTTGGTGAAATCTAGCCAGAAACCTTTCTTCCTCAAGCTCAGCAAGTTGCGCGAGCCGCTCTTCCAAGGCTTCGCGATCCATCATACCCATGAGTGCCGCTATGCGCAGACTAGGCACAATGTATTCCATGGGCATCACTGCTTCAACACCATATACAAGCCCATAGTACTGTGGGTATGCGCAGGTCCCAATCACTTCACTGAGCATTGCAAAGCTTGATCAGTGCATTCTACAGTACCTTATTGAATTCTTCCACCGTCCCATTAGCCTATGGGTGATAAGGCGTGCTTTTATGGTGATATACCTAAAATTCCTTCATCAGCGTGCTGATCATTTCGTTCAGAAAGAGCGTACCATGATCACTCATCAAAATCTTTGGACACCCAAATCATGTCAGTACATACTCAAAGCGAAACTTCACAGCAGTCGTGCCTGTGTAGTCCTTCACCAGTTGTGCCTCCGCCCATCAAATCAAATACTCAGTCGTAGTGATAATGTATCGTGCTCCCGTCTTCTTTCCTTAGGGCTGAATGGGTCCCACAAAATCTATCGCACATTTCTCAAAAGGTTGCAACATCATCTGTGGGTTAAGAGGCAACTCATCTCTTCATGATGGCCTGCCAGTCCTTTGACACATGCCGCACACCCTGCAGTAGGCTTTTGAATCCTAATGGAGGGTTGGCCACCACAACCTTGTGCATAGGATCTTTTATGTGGTCGCCCTTCCTGCGTAATGCCCTGCCACGGCACCCCCATGAGCGTCTGCAAGGATACCGCTATTTTCAAACTCCGATATATATCATCATACTACTTCATTATACCCAATTTTGTACAGATGTCCGGAAATGACAGAAAAGTCTAACGTGCGCACCACTAACTCCTTTTTCTGTTGGGTGGTGTAGCCTTCTGGGGCATTTCTTGTTGTTAGGAAGTGTATTATGTCTTCAAAATGACCATCCGCAACATGCACTCCAAAGAGTTGCACGTCAGGAAATCCCTCCCCCAAATTAGTGGGCTCTTCCCCTATTTCGATGCGCGACAAATGGTCTAGTCCCACGTTCAGTCATCCAAGCTTCACAATAAATTCAAAATCATACTCCTGGAAAAATAACAACCACCTGCAGCTTCTCCCCCCCAACACAGGCTTATTGACCAGGTATTTCAACGCAGATTGATCCATATACATCTTAAAATGTCCACCCAGCAAATAGTGTCTTTTGCAGCGTGTATACCATGGCTAATCCTTCGTGCTTGGTGGTGGAATAGTTCTTCTCAACCTTGGATAACCTCTTGCTTGCGAACGCTATATGATGGTCCAATTCTCCTCCTTCGGCCTATGTCAGTACTACTCCCAGTGCTATACATGACGCATCTACATGTACATGAAACTCGTTTTTCCAATCCAGGAAGACTAAAATCAGTGCGTTGACCATTTTTCCCTTCAACACATCCAAGCTTTTCTCATAGTCCTCGTTCCAACCAAACATGACATCCTTCTTCAACAACTTCTCCATAGGCGCGGTGATCTGGGATAGCCCTTGATAAACTTCCTATAGTACCCAGTATGTCCCAAGGTTGCGCGCAGCTGTTTCACACTCCTCGGTGCCTCCAGGTTAATTATCACGATGATCTTCATAGGATCTACCATCAATCCCTGTCTGCATACCACATGACCCAGCAAAGTCCCAAAAGGGATACAAAATGGACATTTCTTTAGATTGAGCGCAATATAGTACCTTCGATAGGTATCTAGCATTAAGCACAAACTTGTCACATGGCATTTTACCAACCCAAACACAGTCTAGTCATCAAAGTACACCTCCAAAAACTTATGAATGAAGTCTTTGAATGCGGCAATGACTACGCGTGAAAAAACCGTAGGTGCATTCTTTAATCCAAAATGCATTACAGTGTACTAAAAACAACCCCATTCAGTCACAAAAGTCATCTTGCTTCTATCTTCAGGCGCGATTTTGATCTGATGGTACCCAGAAAACCCATCAGTGAAGGAGTAGGCTTCCTGGCCACCTACATTATCCAATACCTCATCAGTGAATGGAGTCAGGAAAGGATCATGCACGCAAGTGACATTCAACTTCCTGAGATCTACGCATATCCTTATTTCATCCTTTTGCTTCTTTTCCTGTACCACCATTGGGCTCACCCAGTCAGATTCTTCTACGAGCTCAATGATGCCTACCGCGAGCATCTTATCTAATTCTAAGCAGACCTTCTCCTTATACTTCGAATTGAGACGGTAAGGTCTTTGCTTAACCAGCTTCACGTTGGCTTTTAACATAATTTTCATAACGCCCAGGTCTCCTATTATCCCCTTTAACTCCGTAAACTTGGTAGGGAACAAATCCTGGTATTTGCGGAGCAATTTGATGACCTTATCTACCGTCGCATCATCCCAGTAATCCCCAATCTTTGCGAGTTTGGGCTCCGCCTCCGTACCAATATTTATCTGTTTAGTCTTCAATGGCGCAGTTATATTAGGATTCTCGATCGGCGGTCCCTCGACCTCACAGTGACCCTCAGTTTCAGGAATAGTAATCTTTCATGGGTCCTCATCTTCTTCTTCAGAATTCACATTATAACATTCCATTGTGTGGCTCAACTGAGTAGTCCAATCGGGTTGAATTAGATCCAAAGGATCCTGCGGTATCCTAAAGATCATTGCTTTAACCTCTTGTAGCGCTTCGTCAATATAGTCAAACCCATCTCCAAAGCTGAACATCATTATGAACCCTTCGGGCATAATATCCCATTCTCTTGTGCCATGGTGGAGCTTTGTCTCCCAGTACTAGTTCATCGGGATGACATCCAAGGTGTGACAGAACAAGTGCACCCTTTCAAGTTGGGGCTTCGCTCCATAGGCCTTAGTCCATTTGGCCAATTGTGCACGTGGATCATCCTTCCCATCATACTTGTCTATCACTCATACCTTTGGCTTCCTAAAGCGTGTTCTCATAATCCTCCTACACTCATGCCAATCATCAGAACTACCCTTGCGCGTACCCCACCATCTCGCAGGCGTAGCACACAATGCCTAGTCCAAAGCCTAGAAGCACTACTTCTCTGGTACTTCATTCTTGAAAGCATCCAAAAACACATCCACCTCATTCAAGCCATCATAAGTGAGTAGATTTCTTACCTCTAATGACACACAGCGCAGCGACTGGGTCATTATGTTACAGCTTAGCGTGGTTACTTCATGTAGTCGATTCTGCCAGCGCTCTAATTCTTTGTCCGAGTCTGAGTTGCAAGAACTCTCTCAATCCCATGTAATTCATCCATCCACTATTAGACTCACCCAATCTTGGTCTCGCGTTGTTATCTTATATATGCAGTCCAAATCGTCATCGCTTTCGTAATCGCAGACTGGTTCAGTATAGCGCAATCCTTCAACATGATCTAGGGGTATTATTATGCAAAGAGATTTCTTTTCAAATATCATCTTTTGCTTCTGTAGGTTGATTACCCCATTCATGTCAGTAGCCCAATCAATGCCAAGGAGCGCAGGGTAGGGGTTGTTGTCATTCACAATTTCTATTACTTGAAAATCAGCCAATGCACTTGCGCCTTCAATATCTATAGTTACTCCCTGCAACCGTCCCATGGGGATGATCTTCTGCTGATTTTCCATCCTTAACTGAATCAAAGACCACTACAGCACGAGTCTCCCCATCCGCTCCCAAGTCTGCTTTGGAAAAACTTTCGCGTCTGACCCTAGATCTAGAATAACTTGATCCATTTCATACTCTCTTATCTGCGCGTTGAGTCTCATTTCTCGTCCTGTTCTTGCCTTATGCTTCCTAATCTTCCATACCACATGCAGTTCACCCAGAGTGTTTCCGACGCATCTATTTATAAGTTCCTGTAACCCCTTAACAGCCTTGTTATCATGCAGCAGCTTCATGTAGGTCTCTAGAAAGGTCGTAAGCATAGAAGGGTCCATTTCCTAAACAAGTTTATCCCAACTCCTTGAGGTAGAGGCCTCAACGAAGCTCTTCTTTGCTTCCATGAACGTTTAGCATGCGCGCTCCAAATCAAATTCAGCCTCCTTTTCTGGAGCTTTGTGAACCCATGCACTATCTTCAGGTTGTTTCCCCTTATTGTCGCACGTTGTAATTCCACTTCAAAGCACGATATTCACATTCAAGTCCTCTTCACGAGGCTCAACCCTCATCATCTGCAGTTTTTGAGTCGGTTGCGGTGGTAGCACCCCTTTGTCGCATATCCTTGCTATCAGTGTAGGACAGTCCTCACTCTCATGATAAAACTGAGTGCAATATTTGCACGACGGACGCGTTGGGTTAGTGCATTCATGGGCATAATGTCCAGGTCCTCCACAGTTGTAACAGATCAGCTGTTCCCGACCTCTACCAGGACCTCCTCCACCTCGGCCTTGTCCACGCCCCTGAAATCCTATCTGTGCCATCCCAATGCTCTAGTCAGGATGCTACGTTTTTTCCTAAACTCTATAAACGGGTGTTTTGTCCATCATCAATTCATAACTTCGGTAGTTGTGCTCATCATGCACTACCAACCTACATAAGTTGCAGAACAGTTGTTGTGGTGTTTGTACAAACTTCTGCAGCAAATGACAATTATTAGTCATGTGTTTCCTTGCTACCTGACATATAGTGCACCATAACACAGGCCCCACGCTCGGTCATGCTTGGGCTTCCGGCCTCAAAGGCATCGATCCTTCTCCTGCAATATAGTTCGCAAAGACCAGGCAGTGGTCTTTGTCATGCCCCTCACCTTTACATTTTAGGCACCATATCTCTTCGCACACCTCCAGCCGAACTGTTTCGAGGCAAATATTTTGCAACTATGCATGGATCTGTTGAACCCCCAGATTCGGATATTGCATCGGTGTTTCATGAAGTCTTATTGCAATCTCCAAGGCCTCTGTCTAAGTCATAATCTTCTGTTGTGACAGCGCAACCCTTAGGTGAGGTAGGAGTGAAGTCACGAACCACTCGCGGTGTTGTCCATCTGTTAAGTTCATATTAGCTTCGTGGATTTTACACTTCAATCTCTGATCCAACTCTCAAGGTGTCTCACCTAGTTTCATCGCGATTTTCTTGAACCCCACAATTGGTTGTGCCTTAGAATTAGGCCTCCTGAACTCTTTATTCAGCGTGGTCTAGATCTCTGCCAACCCAGCGTTTGGGTTATCGTTAGAGTACTTGATGTATCAAGTTAGCACGTGATTCTGCAAAGCACTAACCAACGTTTCCTTCTTCAAGTGATTGTCTGTGACACCCTAAGCTTCCCATACAGCTTTTACGATGAACCAGAATTAGTCCAGGTCCTCATTTCACAAGCCCTCAAACAATGGAAGCTCGAATTCATCATGTTGAACTGGGGTGGAGGTGGTGGTGGTGTGGGAAAAGTCGCAGGCAATGGTGGTGAAGGTGGAGGTGGTGTGGGTGGAGGTGGTGGTCGCAGGAATCCTTGTTTTATCAACTAAACTGCACTTGGTAGAGAACCCTGCACTACTCCCTCTTCATCACTCAAAGGAGGTGAGATCAGTGGGATATATTCAGGACCCTTTCTTCCTTAGTTCCTGTAAGTCTTTCCACTTCACGTAGCTCTGAACATCAAGGTAGCTGCATAACCTGTTTTCACACAATACCATATTAATCCAAGTATTTAAAGACTTCAAGTACTTACCTCGCAGACCTTTGAAAAATGTCGCTCCACCTCGCTGTAACTGACTGAGGTATCAACCTCAAATTCTGTCACAAACCCTCCTATGATACGATCGAGCCAATGGTTGACAGCACGGGCAATCTTATCCTCAGAGGCTTCCAAGCTCTATAGTAATTCCAGGGTCCAGACAATAGGACCGTCAAGCCTCCACCTTCCTTGGCTATCTGCTAACTTCGCGATCCACTTGTATAACTCAACTGGAAAGGAATAGAAAAAGATCTCATGGATTTCTGTATACAGGTATCCGTCTAGCCACTGTTCCTTTGTCAGTCGCAGATTTTTGTTCTCCTACGCTACGAATTCATGGATATTCCTATCCAACTAGTCTTCGATCTCTTTCTTAGTTGGATTCCAGTGATACGACATCACACATCTCTCATGCAGATTCTGGGTCTTAGAAACGAAACCATTTGTTGGCTTTGTGGGCCCTGACCCAGGTTCAATGTTAGTCAGCCAAACAAATCCCTACACTACTAGCCCCTTTGGCATCAGCCCGTGGAGCGCGGACCGAAGTCTCACCTCAAGATATATGGGGGGATGCTAGAACCAAGTTTCCGGGACCCGAGATGGTCGTGATGTCGGTTTATACCCCCTGCCCCTGCTTTCTCACAGGTCACTAAGCCTTAGGGCTGTATGGATCTACCCTTTATTCTGCCCTTTAGTACCTCTGCAAAGGTTTACGATTGACCTTCGTGCAGCCCTAACCAACAATTCATGTACTTTCACGCAGCTACGAAAATGTATTGTATAGGTTCCCAAGTTATCTCAAGTGTTTTACTTATCTTACCAATCAATTACAGTTAGCATCGCGTAAACTGATATCTTTACTTGTGTTCAATTAACAGATATAATCAAATACATTCGTGCATCAAATAAACATTGTAAAATAAACCTAGATCACAATATAATCAGATGCACTAACAGAGACTAAATACACAGTAATTGCAAAATACTTCTCTTTATTGATATGTTCTAGTTTAATACAGACTCTATCCACCCTGCGCACACAGCTACAGGGCTCCGCGCACTCAACTGCAGACTTCCACCCTAGGCCTCTGCACACTCAGCTGCAGAGCCCTACCTACGCTAAGACCTGAAAACACTTAGACTTATCTACCAAAACTTCCAACACTTCCTTGTTCTTCCTGATTAGAGCTTACTTACTTAGCTCTCTTTTATACAATCCCATGGTCGCAGACCATGGGTAGATCTTTACAACCGACTTGACACTTTACAAAATAAGGGCGGACAACCCTTTATGAATCTTGACACCTTCACGCTTCGTGACCACAAAATGTGAAGATTTTACAACTTTATTACAAAATTGTCCCAAAACATGGGCTTTTAGCCCCAAAACTGCTCTTGGGGGAACCCGTTCCCAACAAATAATGAAAGGGATGAAATAATCTACAAATATTGAGAGCCATATTAAGATCCCTAGCCTTCTAGTTGTGTGTGAAGGGAGAATAAGCTTGTTGTGTTTGGTTTGGAGCATAAGAGGCCTTGAACTTCCATTTTGTTGAGGGCGAATCATGAGATGCTTCTAGTGGTGTTGGAAACCGAACATGCCATAGGGAACCTGCAATGTCAAGGCTCAAGTTGTATTTCTCTTTGAGTTTTATTAATACAACTAATGGTTTATTTCCTACATTGAGTGTCATATTACATTTGATGGCTTCAGATTCCTTGGCTTTTTAAGTAGATTGAATGTGATTGTATGCTATCATGTTTGTTTTTGTCTCTTGTGTGTTTGTTTCAGGTATTTGAATGGAAAGAACGAAAGGAATCTGGAGCAAAGAAGCGAGATCACCATCAAGAGGATTAGTGTTATAAGAGGTAGGCCCTCTTATTCGATTCTAATCTAAGGAAGTTTACATTAGATTGTTCTGTTTGCGGCTAAACCAACTCTTGGGCTAGAGGGATCACCTCTGTCCGCAGAGGACATTTACCTACTCCACACTTCTGGAGTCCAAGAAAATGCATCTTTCTTCAATAATGTTGTTAGAGGTGCTGCTAGTCACCCATAATTCTTAACAAACTTGCGATAATACCTTGTCAACCCGAGAAATCCTCGCATATGCTTTATGGATGTGGGTATTTTCCATTCCTTAATGGCTTTAATTTTGTTGGGGTCTACCTTAAAACCCTCATGAGATACAATATGAAATAGATATTCCACCTCCTGTACTCTAAAGAAACATTTGGAGGTTTTTGCATATAATTTTTTTTCCTCCAATAGCTTGAGCACCCTGTCAACATGTTGAACATGATCCTTCCAAGACTTGTTGTAGATTATTATATCATCAAAAAATATTAACACAAATTTTCTAAGGAAGGGTTTGAAAATGGATTTCGTCAAACCTTGAAATGTAGAAGGTGCATTGGTAAGGCCAAAAAGCATGAGAAAAAATTCATAATGATCCTCATGAGTTCTAAATGTTGTTTTCAGAACGTCATCAGCCTTCATTCTTATTTAGTGATATCCTGAATGAAGATCCAACTTGGTGAAGTAAATTGCTCCATCTAATTCATCCAATAATTCATCAATGATAGGAATGGGAAATTTATCTTTAATAGTGAGCTTGTTGAGCTCCCTATAATTTAGACAAATGCGTCGTGATCCATCCTTCTTGTGCACCAATACCACTGGAGCAGAGAAAGAAATTTGACAAGGTTGAATTATACTAGCCTCTATCATTTTTGCAACCATATGTTCAATTTCACTCTTTTGGGCATAGGGATATCTGTAAGGCCTGATGTTTGGAGGAATAATTGCTGGAATCAAATGAATAGCATGATCATGATCATGAATAGGTGGGAGGCCTTTGGGAGTTTCAAATACCTTGGAATGATTGTCCAAGACATTTTGTAGGTCTAGAGAAATAGATGATTTCGATATTTGAGCCTCAAGTGAACATAATTATGCAATTATGCCTCGTTGTTCTTTATTTAGAAGCTTTGTCATGCTATTAGAGCTTATTGTCTCTCTTAGTTTCCCTGCGATACCCCTTAATTCAAATTCCTTTCCTTCCCAAAAAAATTTCAAGAAAAGTTCTTGAAAATTAAAATCTATCGTACCCAAAGATTGTAACAATTGGACTCCTAGTACAACATCAACACCACCCATTGGGCTAGAAAGCATTGGACTATTCAATACATATTCTCCCATGGATAACTTGATATTATGGCACTTCCCCAAGAAATTTATGGTTCCTCCATTTTCAACCATCACTTTACACTCTGGTGGTGGATATAGGAAGCAATTTAATTCCTTGGCTATCTTACAATGAATAAAATTATGGGTACTACCCGAATCAATCAACACCATTACCTTTTTCTTATTGATATGTCCTTCTATATTGAGAGTTTGAGGAGTGGTAAAATTCCTGCCAATGCATTACAAGATATGGTCAGATTCATTTCCTCTTTCTATGGGGTTGGTTCCTGGTGTATATCTTCTTCTTTTGATGTTTCTTGTTCCTTTTCTTCCTCCTCTTCACAATCAATGTAAAATAATTTATTCTCAGCACACTTATGACCTTTAGTGTACTTGCTATCACAATTGTAACAAAGCCCTTTTGCTCTTTTTTCTTCCAATTTTTGTGGTGTTAACCTTGTAGGTTATGGAAGGATAGAAGCAACCACACTTCCATCTTTATAGTTGTGAGCGGTAGGCTTCCTTGTTGCCATAATTTTACTTTCAATTTTTCTTGCCAACCTGAATTCCTTCTCCAATGAATCAAGTTTCCAAAGGCCATTCTTTAGAGTCCCTATGAATACATCAATCCTATTCTCCTCTAGAATATCATTTACCCTTATATTCAAATTTTGGAAGTCCTAAATGTGCTCCACTATTGAACCCTTTTGTTTGATATTTATCAATTGGCTAAAGAAGGTGTTGCTCTTTGTATCCTCATAATGTGCTATCATTTCCTACATAAAAATTGACCAAGTGACAATTTGTTTATGAGAGAAAATCCATTGATACCATACAAATTGATTGGGTTCTAAATATAAAGTTGCAATGTGTACCTTTTGTGTGTTTTGCACATTTTGGAGATCAAAATATTGCTCCATCTGTAGTACCCATGTTACGGGATCCTTTCCATAAAACTTCCTCATATCAATCTTTGGAATATGGTGGGTCTTCAATCCAATATTAGAGTCTATGAAATCATGATTAACATTTCTTTTGTTCTCATCTTGAGTTTCTTCTACTATCTTTTCACCATTAGGAAGCATTTTGTGTAGCAACTTTGTCAAACCTCCCTTCAAACCTTCCATGTCTTTCTTCAAATACTCAATATTTCCTTTTGATTCATTGATGTCATTCTTCAAACCATCAATCTTAGATTCCATGCCATTCTTCAAACCATCCATATTATCTTCCATGTCATTCTTCAAACCATGCATCTTAGCTTCTGTTACTTTTTGTGAGAGTGAAATTTGTAGCACTTGGTCTCGTAATTTTGATATATCATGTTGCATTTATTCCTCTTCTTCATGAGTCATATGAGACCTTTTGGGTTGCTTACTAGGTGTTTCCATTTTCTTTCTTCAAGACATAAATTAATGATAATTATGCTTCACTATTCCCTTTGAATCACTTCAAACTAATTTTTCAAAAAAAACTTATGCAAATTTTAAAAAAGACTACACACCTTCTATTTTTTTGTTTTGTTTTGTAGGAGCTCTATTTTGAATCTGATGTATCTCTGAAATTTCAGATCTGCAAGGTCTGAAATTTCGTCCTTTCGTAGACTTATGAGTCCTATTTCCAACCCCACAAGTCGGATCAATATTGGATTTTCTAAGAAAGAGTTATGCCCAATCTCCCACAATGACCTGATTATACATTGGTTTAGTAGAGAAAACTTGTACGAAGTGCCACGTGTCACTGTTTCAACCTTCGGCCCTGAAAATGATACCCAACAAAATACAGTTTGTCCTCTTTTTGTTTCTTATTAGGAAATTTGAATCTGATGCTCAGAGAGAAAGTTATGACAATTTTCCCAAGGTCACGTTTTAGGGATGGAATTTGAGAGCCTGCAAAAACCCTAACTTCCTCGGTTCATATCTCTGAAATTTTTTGGATAAATGGTCTGAATTCGAACACGAAGTTCTTCAAGATGTCATCTCAACTGGGTTTTTTTTAGCTTATGAAGCTTCGTAGAAAAAACTTTATAGCAAAAATTCCACGATGGCCTATTTGAAGCAGCAAAACCCTAGAATCCAAAGCTCTTATACCAAATGTTATGCAATCAGCTCACAAAATAGAAGAAAATATAGATCAACAACTTCAAAATCAACCTCCTTGAGGGGAAAACCTCCTTTACATTACACAAATGAATAATTCTTGGATGATTCAAATGAAAAAACCTCCATTCTATATATAGGAGTCTAAGGGGTCAGAAAATAATCAGAGCAGACATAACAATAATAATGATAAGGGCACAACAATAATGATAAGGGGGATACACTAATAACAATGAGGGAATACACTAGTATTATAGGGACCTAATAGTATAATTTTGAATCAATAGCAGACCTCTATCAGAGAAATCAAGAGGTCTGGATCATCTAGATCCATGTCATTTTGGAGGTCTTGATTCTAATCCTCTTCTATTACTTAGCTATTTGGCTCCTTGGTGGAGAATTTTGTTGATGACCTTTTCGATTATTTTTCTTAGTCTTTGTTGGGGTAAACAAAGATTTGGGAATACTTTCAACAATTATTGAGGGATTGATTGATTATTATATTATGTTGGGGTCTCATCCAGAGAGGAGAGAAATGTGAACCTATTTCCAAATCTGGGGTTTTAACCGTAATTTGTGGCACTTTTACATCTCAAATTCCTTTACATTTGGGGTCATTTTTCAAAACCCTATTGTTATTTTTGAGTTGATTGATATGTTAGTAAATCATTTGTAATTAGAGGACCATCTCAAAAAAATGTCCATATTCAAGACAACGCTTGAATCTAAATGGAACATTTTCATATTCCAATGTTTGTTTCCAAAGATTATCCCCATAATGAATGTCTATTGAAGCCATTAGAGGCAATCAAATATTCATATAGACGCAGATCCTTGCATATGATGTGTATCTCCCTCTCTTAGTTGCCTTAAAAACCTTGACAAAGCTACTAATGACATTGTCAATGCCCTTAATCATTTAGTCCTTTCAATATTCATTTGGAAGAGAAAAGAGTCAAACCCATAGCAAAGAAGTATTCCTTCTAAAGATTTATTTCTCTTTCCAAAATTGCATGAAGTGCCGAGAATTATTTATAAAGTAAGGCCTTTTGTTAAAAACCCTCATTCTATCCTCCAAGCGAGAAAAAATTGTTGTGAAGAACCCTTTTTCTCCTAGCTCCACATCTATTTGTCCCTTGAGGTTCTGTTTATCTTGGATCCAACCAATCAAGGACTTTTCATAGGGCCATAACCCAATGAACTTGTAGATAAGAGCATGATCCTACAATATTGGACCTATTTTGCAATCTTGTTGGATCTAATCTTATGCTTTTGATGTTGCACTACTTTTGGTAGCCGATGCTCTTGAATTTTATTTTACCAAAATGCTCTAAGCAATGGTTTCTCTAAGTAAGCAAGCTCTCCATTTCCTCTGTTGAGATTTGAAAAAGAGGCGAATGATGAAGATTTTGGGAGGGTACGTTGACTAATCCAACATTCCTATGAACTCTTATGACAATCTAACTTAAGGATGGGGTGGAACTCCCTTCCACAAAACTAGCCATGAACGGTTATGCAGAAGAAACCCTAGGAAAGAGCTCCTAATTAGTGGTATATATCTACTGAAAAACCTTATAAGTTAGCACATAATGTTTGTCTACCTTTTTTTCTTTTATCTTTTTATCATTATTTATTTTTAGTTGTTTTTTAGGTTTGGTTATTTTTTATTTTATTTATTTTATTTTATTTTTTGAGTTAAAATAAAGAATAAAATTGACATTATAATCTTGATGACTCATATTTTTGAAAATTTTAAAAATATGAAATTAATTATAATTTATAAGTGGTGTATATTATATATATATATATTATATATATATATATATATATATATATATATATATATATATATATATTATAAATTTATTTATTTTCAATAATTTACATTTAAAAAAAAAAAAAAATTTAAAAAATGTTTTAGAAAAGGAAAATCAATTTAAAAAAGAAGAGAACACCTCTTTATTTTTTAATAATAATAATAATAATTAAATAGAAAAAAAAAAATATTAATAAAATAATAATAATTAAATGGAATATATATATATATATATATGAAAAATAATAATAACAACTAAATGTTATTTTTTAAAACCTAAAACATACCTCCCGATAAATTATTCAAAATTCAAAATAATACAATTTTTTTTATTTTTTTTTTATAAACACACACACACATATATATAGATAAACACATTTTTTTTAAAGTAGGAAAATTTATCATAACTCGGTTGTCAAAACAATAGTGAGGATAGTCATCATTGACTACTATCCACTAATGCAGATTGACTCATCACTATTATTGAAGGAAAACCATGCCACCTGTAATTACCCACTGGTGGTCCATAAGGGGGTAGGGTTTCACTCCTGGCAGATGCTTCTCGATATTGATCCATTAACCTGTTTCATTATGTTCAATGAAGACAAGCTCTTATTTAGGTAGAAATAGTTACACAAATGTCTTCATGTGTGTGTGTATGAGAGAGAGAGAGCAATGCTACCACAACCTCCCCATACCTCACTACAACCGTATTGGGTGGGTGGGATGGTAGCCACAGTAGCCTTAGAGTCAAGGTTTTGTTTTTATTTTTATCTTTTATAATTTGCTTTTTTTATATATATATATATATTATATATAATGGCTTTTTTATGTTATATTATTTTGATTTTTCTTTTTAAGTTTTTAAAATGTTTTAATGCTTTTTTCCACTGTTTTAATATAGATTCTAAATTTTACATTTTTAAGCTTCTATTTTTTTTTAATTCTTTTAAAATTTTGGTTATTTTTAAAAGTGTTTTTTATATCTATTTAATTTATACTTTCGGAAAAAATAAATTGTCATTTTTCATAAAAAAATTGTATCATGTTTTTTTAAAAAATAATGTTATTTATTATTTGTTATAGTAGCGATGATTTTATAAGTCATAATTAAAATGTTGCAATTTTAATGTTGTATTAGGTAAAGTTGACATATTCTAAGACTTCAAATGATCTAGGATTTCAACTTTAAAATAATAATAATAATAATATTAAATAAATGGTGTTTGGTAGAACCACTCTCTTATTTAGGTGTTGAATTTTGAGTTTAATCTTTTATGTCATGGTTGAAAAATATTGAAGTTTTAACCCTAAAAAAGTGTCATGCTACATCACCACTTTTGCATTTCGTGGTGTTTTTTCATGTCTTACATAGTCATGATATTTGAATTTTAATGCCATGGATAAAAAATGTTGTAATTTTAACTTTGAAATGAAAAAATGGTGGTATTGCATCATTTTTTTTGCATTTTGGAGTGTTTTTTAATGTTTTTTAAGTAAAAAATTGGTTTTCAGTGATAGAGTTCTTATTTTTAGGTCATAGTTCTCTTTGACTTAGTAACTTTGTTTATTGGATCTCTTAGTATTGGAGTTAGATTGACATCTCATGCATTTGTTCACCTCACATCGTGATCCCTGATATTTCAACTCTTGATAGTAGATAGCCCAATATCTTGTAACCCCATTACATTATAGTTAGCTGACAAGAAATCCTTCGTTATTTG
Organism: Pinus taeda; assembly: GCA_000404065.3. NCBI lineage: Eukaryota > Viridiplantae > Streptophyta > Pinopsida > Pinales > Pinaceae > Pinus > Pinus taeda. Next base: position 118,713 of record APFE031588904.1, on the reverse strand, counting down.
CCACACGTTGTTGGGTTCTATTTGTACTAAGCATTTACGTATGGTGAATGGATAAGGGTACTTGATACCTAGCAGCTCAATCACCCAAAAGTTGACCTGCCAACAATCGATAGCCAAAAGTCTACTACACCACCATAGCTAACAGGAAATTTTCCATTAGCCAAGGAACATTTAGAGATCTATCAGTATCAGGGGTTTACCCTAGTAGTTGTTGTAGTTCACCTTACACTCAATAGTTGATGGCCCAATATTTTATTTTTGAGAATGTGGTATCCATTCTCGAATAGCCTTGTCACAAAAATCCCCTTTCAACTAGCTCTTGGTCATGGCTATTATAACCCATGTGAGGAGGGGCTTAAGCTAAGGTCCTCTAATCCCTAAATTTCTAAAAAGGGACAATCCTTAAAATTAAAAGGGTCAACCCCAAAATCTGGAAACTTTCGAAAAGTTGTTACATCCAATTTCTAAGTGTTGAAAGAGACTTCAACAAGGCAATGAGCTTCGGGAATATTTCTAAAACTATAAGAATCTTCACCAACCACAGAGGCACCCAAATTCCTCCATTTCACGACCATTTACAAAGCCTTATTCGAAGAAGATAAAGAGGTCACCCTTCACAATTCACTTCCATCTAAGTAATTCTTCTAACCTTTTTACTTCAACCAAGGAAACCTTTCAACTAGTCAATAATCAAACATAGTTACAACTTAGTTGTTCAATCCTTCAACTACCCTAATGAAAACCAAGCACAATCAATTAAGGCCACACAAGCCTATATCAAGCCCTTCAACATACATTCCACTAGCTTAAGCTCTTATTTCCTTGCGTTGTTCCCTTGGGAAATTGCCCCTATTTTTTAGGACTTTCACACCAAGGAATTATGCAATAGCCTTAGGTCAATCTTTGACTGCATGCACCACATATACACACGGGAATATGCTACAACTGATAATACACTACCTTGGAATCTCCATCTCCATTGGGTAACTTGAATTCTTTGCATGAAAAAAATATTTTGGGTTGATTGATTAGTTAATTGGTTGATCACTGAGTGTGGTTGAAGTTCCACTTCCACAACTTGACCTCCAGTAGTTCTTCTAACATTAGAACTAGTTAAACTGACAATAACTCAAATTAACTGAAACATATTGCTACAAATTAGCAATCAATCATGTAGAACTGAACTCAAGCTTCTCCAACTTGAATTTACTGAGTTAATTGAGTGACAAGTGCCATGTCACCTTAGTTAACTACCTCCAAGTATTCTTTTGAAATAGAAATTTTAATTTTAATCTAGTTTGACCAAGGAAAAGTCAAAACTAGATTTTCTTTTTGCATTTTCAACAGAACTCACACCATCACTCAGAACTCTAGTGCACTCTTATCAACTCTTACCATTATGATTTAATTATCATAGCTCTCTCTCTCTCTCAAAGATCCATATCACTCATGTCATCTTTGGCTAAGAGCTTTGGGACATCTCTTGTTAATTCTGTTCAATAACACCATTCTTCATTCACCCTTATTCTAATCACACCATACCTTTCTAAGAAATCCTAAATTATATCAAGGCTCTAGATTGGTTGCCCTATATCTCATAACATTAAGATCCTGACACAGTTATGGTGTGTTGTTCAATTGTGACCCGTTTATTTATGAAAAGCATAAACAAATTTATAATTATATGTTATGATACATATGTATGATATGTGCCATCAATATATGAAAATGCATAAATATTATATTTGTAAGTTATGACAATCTCTGAGTGAGGTGCACCTTCATCATGTACAATGCATATATATATATATATATATATATATATATATATATATATATATATATATATATATATATATATATATATATATATATATATATATATATATATATATATATATATATCTATAGATAACCATCAACATGCCTCAAGTTAGTGTGGTGGACCCGGCTGTCCACGTGGCATCCCCGTGTGGACTAAATCCAAACTCGCATAGGTGCCACATGGCAAGTTAAGGTTGGCATGGCAAAAGTTAACAAACAAATTTTTTTTTTAGATTAACTTTTGATCTCAAACTCAGATCGACGAGAAATTTACATCGGAAAGCTATCACCGAGCTAGACGTGATGGCGACATCAATGTCTAATTCCGCAAGTTTTTAGAGAAAGTATTTTTATGACCCATACTTCCTTGAAAAACATTGAGAATCATACTTAAGGTGTCACTTTCATTAATACAAGAGGGTGGTAGGTAGTGTTACATCAACCACCTCAAAAATAATTTATCAGATCATCAGTCCTTCTTTTATATTTTTTACCTTTATGTTATTATGATTTTTTCATTTTTAGTCAAATAAAAAAATATTATTATTATTCTTTACCATTTAAATCTAATAAACCTTGGGCAAAGATTTTACTTTTTTATTATTTTAATCAATTTTATTAATTTGATTTCAATCCCTCCTTAATCTTGACCCTTACTTTAAAAAACCAAAAATGTTTCCTTGACTAAAGTTCCTTTCTATCCTATATAATCTCTTTATCGACACTCGTTCAACATATATTTAAAGCTTTCATGTCCCTGATGATGGGTTGAGTTTGTACCCGAAATGTTGGACACACAAATCATCATCACAGTTTTTCCAGGAAAAAATAAATAAATAAAAATATTCTAGTAATATGAGTCACTATGAAAATTTGCATTTGATTATTAGGAATTGTCCAACGACATAAATTTCATCTCATTTTGAACTCCAGGCACAAAATTATGCCCATTTGAAAAGTACATCCTACATGTGGACATCAACATCCTTGCCATGCCATGTGGCAGACATGTAATAGTCCTTGTCTATACGTCACCACCTCATAGGGCCATCTTCTCAACTATACCACTTTGCCTACCACCTTAGGACCACTACGCTAATCCACATCATCTAGCCATTTCATCTTTCCACATCAAAATGCCATGTAACCCAAGGCTTTCCTTCATACCATGATAACTCACCATGTTGACATGCCACATTAGCACCATAAAATAATGAAAATCACCCAAGGCATAGCTTCATGCCACATCAACACCACATTGAGATGCCACATCAACACCACATTGGGATGCCACATCAACCAATTATTGAGTGTTTTCAGTATCGAGAGAAAAACCAAATAGTAGAGGTCCCAACCTCACAATACTTGATACCTCAAAAGTTGATAATTGATATCTTGATAATCGATATCCCAACTTCCTCATAAGATAGTTATATGACAGGAATTTTCCTCGTTGTTCAACAAACATTATCGAATATATCAACATTAGGGGTTAGCTTGACATTTTTCACATCTCTTCACCCAACATCCTGATCCTCGACGTCCAAACACCTAATAGTTGATAGCTCGATATTTGTTGTCCTAATACACTATAGTTAATTGACAAGAAATCCTCCATTAGCTGGCGAACATTATCGAGTTCTATTTGCATCGACCATTTTTTCTTGGTGGATGGATAAGGGTATCCAACACCTAGTAGCTTGATCATTCGAAAGTTGACCTCCCGAAAACCTATAGATGAAAGGCCAGTACTCCATCATAACTAATGTGAAACTCTTTATTGGTCGATGGACATTTTAGAATCCATCAGTATTGGGAGTTTATGTCGGTAGTTGTTGTAGTGCTTTTGAAACCTAATAGTCGATGGCAGGATACTTGACCACTGAAAGCCCAATATTCATCATTTAGCTTGTGTAGAAATTCTCACTGTAGATCACCTAATAATGCAATATACTAAAGCAAAATACTTGATCTACTTCTACAAACAAACTTGCGGAAGCTTAATCGATTTTGAGAAAGATCAAATAGAACACATATAAGATGAAGAAGAAACCAATCACACATGAACATAGAAGAATACTCTGGGGAAAGCCTTAGCTAAAAACATCGGTCTCTCTATTATCATACAAGTGGAAATATCTCAGGATTACACAGAACTTTAGCTCACAAGTTGTCCAGCTCTCATTACAATCCCTCACTGCTTCTCATAGACAAAATAGACAACACATATGCCTTCCTTCAGTCCTCCAAGCCTCCTATTTCGTTGCGCAGTTTCTCCTGGGTCCTCAATCTGCCACCTGTGTGTAATTACCTCACACACTGCTCACTAACCTCTGAAATAACTACACAATCCTCAAGGAAATAATTCCTTTTGCATGCAAAAGATATCCTCATGGGAATATTCTTGTAACTGATAATACATTATCCCATCCTTTGATCTCAACTGGGTCTCTGTCTGAACTGGCATGCATGAGTTATTTATGAGAGAATATTTAGTTATCTGAAGTACACTAGTTGCATGCATGCATGCGTTGACTAACTGAACTCACAATCAGTTCCACAAACTATTGGAACTAATCTAACTGGACTTAACTCAGTTAATTGAGCTAACTAATTACAACTCATCCTAATCTCCTTAATTAAGGGATAACTTCCTCAATCAAAGGGATAATTGTTGCATGTCTTCACAAAGACTTCATGTTTGATTTTCTCCAACTAATTAACTCAAGATGAATTAACTAATTATTTTTCAAACAGCTAGTGAGACTAAATTCGAATTTTAATTCTCAATTTTAATTCAAAGACAAATTAAAATTGGAATATATCCCAAAATGCTATTTATAGCAATGCTACTTTTAGCAATGTTATTTTTAGCAATGCTATTTATGGCAATGTTATTTTTAGCATTTCTATCTTTTGTTATTTCCAACAGAGTTGGAGTATATCCTAAAATGCTATTTATAGCAATGTTATTTTTAGCATTTCTATTTTTATCATTTCTTGTTGATATTTTCAACACTTCCTCTCAACAAGAAAGGAATTCAACTTGATCCCAATCCTGAAACTTTGGAATGTTTTACATCCAACACTTCTCTCTAGTGTTGTTGCTCCAGAAACTCCAGAAACAAAAAATATCCAACCTGAATTAGAATGATGCCTCTGTCATCAAAGTCTCTGACTGTTATTGCCTCTGTCGACTGAAAACTCTGCACCTTTGTGCTCTTCAGTATCTAACTGCTCTAGCCTATGTCACTTTGATCTCTGACTGCATCAATCACACTGATTCCTCCTACTACATCCATGTTTCTATTGGTCCTATCTCCCAGCATTCATCCGCACTGCACCTCCTCTCATGATGTTGCATCATGTTGCCCACGGTTGCACTGCAACTCAGTTATTGAGAAGTAAATAACTGATCTCCCAACTGACCTCCCTGTTGGGCTAGAAACACCCTCTGATGTTGAAGCTCCCTCTGCCGCTCCATCCGCATCTATCTCTACCCACTCAGCTAGTCTTGCTACTCCTTGTCGGGGCTCCTGTAGCAAGGTGTAATCAAAGAGGTTGGGTACCTCAAGGACCCTGCCCCTATTTCAGCCTTCTTGGGACTATCTCTTCACATCACCCCACCTCACACCTAGAGGTATGGCTGCATGTGATCCCTCTGCCCACTTAGCTCAAAATTTCCCCCTACTGGAGGTCTCTGCATGAGTGGATGCCTCCACTCGGTCTCCTCTCAGCATCTCCAATTGTGGCTGCTCCAGAATTGTCTGAGACTGCTTCTTTTCGTGCTGCATGTTAAGAGGTAATTTAATCTCCCTTTCAACCACCAAGTCTCAAACCTTTGCCTTGCTCCTCAAGGATTTGCATGCATCTTGAACCTCAAGAGCATACAGGTTCTTGGCTAGCACACCAATATGTTTCATATGTTCCGTTGTCACGAAATTTTATGGAAAAAGAGTTGATTTTAAATCAGTGATATCTCCCTCATTTGAACTCCGATTTGGCCGATTTTTTTTTGAATTTGGGTATTTTTTCACAAAGAATCCAAATATTCTATTTGTTTCTAAAAATTTTGCACAAAAAAATTTTAGATCTGCTCTACAAACTCGCGGCCCAAAACTCAACACTTTGAAATCTCCTCTAGTATATTGTTCTCAGCTCCGATAAACTTTGCTCTGATAAACTTGGCTCTAATACCATTTCTATTCGATCCTTCCAGGCTATATAATTTGAGCTGCCATCCAACATACTCAAGTATCAAACCATTGAACACCATTGGTGAACTTTGAGATGTGATAAGAATTCGATTTCTACAATCAAGAACTTCAAGCTTCGAACTTCTCCCTTCTTTGTATACTGTTCTCTACATTGATCACCTTTGCTCCGATACCATGTAGAAATTCTCACTGTAGATCACTTGATAATGCAATATACTAAAGAAAAATACTTGATCTACTTCTACAAACAAACTTGTGGAAGCTTGATCGATTTTGAGCAAGATCAAATAGAACACATATAACAGATGAAGAAGAAATCAATCACACATGAACACAGAAGAATACTCTGGGGAAAGCCTCAACTAAAAACCCCGGTCTCTCTATTATCATACAAGTGGAAATATCTCAGGATTACACAAAGCTTTAGCTCACAAGCTATCCATCTCTCAATACAATCCCTCACTACTGCTCATAGACAAAATAGACAACACATATGCCTTCCTTCAGTCCTCCAAGCCTCCTATTTCCTTGCGTAGTTTCTCCTGGGTCCTCAAGCTGACACCTGTGTGTAATTACCTCACACACTCCTCACTAACATCTGAAATAACTACACAATCCTCAAGGAAATAATTCCTTCCGCATGCAAGAGATATCCTCATGGGAATATTCCTGCAACTGATAGTACACTGTCCCATCCTTTGATCTCAACTAGGTCTCTATCTGAACTGACATGCATGAGTTATTTATGAGAGAATATTCAGTTATCTGAAGTACACTAGTTGCATGCATGCATGCATTGACTAACTGAACTCACAATCAGTTCCACAAACATTGGAACTAATATAACTGGACTTAACTCAATTAACTGAGCTAACTAATTACAACTCAAAGTACAACTCATCTTGATCTCCTTAATTAAGGGATAACTTCCTCAATCAAAGGGATAAATGTTGCATGTCTTCACAAAGGACTTCATGTTTGATTTTCTCCAAACTAATAACTCAAGATGAATTAATTAATTATTTTTCAAACAGCTAGTGAGACTAAATTCAAATTTTAATTCTCAATTTTAATTCAAGGACAAATTAAAATTGGAATATATCCCGAAATGTTATTTATAGCAATGCTATTTTTAGCATTTCTATTTTTATCATTTCTTGTTGTTATTTTCAATAGCTTGATCATCCACAAAGTGTTTATTTACTAGCCAATTGCCATTTGAATTTGGGAGAGGAATGCATTTGATAGGGCTTATGCTATTTTTCTATGCATGAGATAGACATCGGCTCAATAACCATTACACATAGAATTGGGGATAGTGAGCAACCTTTTTTGGTGGACTAGAAGAGCCCTATCTGAAAATCTATGTTTTTGAACAATCCCTTGCATAGACTACAATTTTGGTGATTTGCGTTGATTATGAGAGTCACCTCAAAAAACCACTAGTTCACATTTTTAAAGTGGTGAGATAGCATTTTTGAGGGGATGAGATAAAAACTACCAAAACCATAAACCTATGAATCATCAAAATAGGGGGAAATTTGATTAATTTTTATCTTACACTCACATGGTGTCTCATATCAAATAAACACTTGATTTATATCAGATGTAAATTAATTAGATAAAATATCATACTAATGTCCACTTACCAACTTAATATGTAAAACATGCATTAAGCCTCTTCACTGATGAAGAGAAACTAGTTTCAATAAGGAAAACACTTTCCTTCACACATACACACATAAGACGTAAAGAAAGAAAACATCTTCTTTCTCACACACATACAAACACTCTATAAATATTTTACGACCAAAATTGAATCATACATCATTAGTATTATTATTATTATTATTATTATTATTATTATTATTATTATTATATGTACTGATCTGAAATCACCCGTAAATGACCTCAGAGAAATAATGAAGGTATTACAGTCTCAAGTGTTAGGGTGTGCCTATGTTATTTTATGCAACGGATCGATAAGATTGCAAAATACACAAACACTGAAACAGTAAGAGAACACAGTAAGCAAACACATAAACACAATAAATTTAATAGGGAGTTCACCCAATCCTCTTGGGCTATGTCTCCCGGTCCCGCCTTCAGTGGTGGCCTTTCTATTATGTCTTAAAGCAGAGTTTTTACAATAAGGAGCTCAATTTGAGTCTCACTTAACAAATGATGATCAATAGGATTGTACTTGGATTCCCAAAGTCTCTAGAGTACACAGACTCCCTTTACTGAATCTCGACCTCAACTAGTCTTAGTGGTATGAGTCCAATTTGGTACTCAATACCTGACAGGTATACACAGAAGAGTTGCTCGAACCTCTCAAGCCTTCTCTGGAGTTCACAGACTCTCGGAATCTCTCTGTCTCTGTCTGCTCGATGCTACCTTTGCTCTGCAGGTCAGCTCGGTTTCTCTATTCTCTACAATTCACTTCTTTCTTGCCTTTCGGCTTTCTGCTTCTCTTTCTCTACCTCTCTTATTCTTTGTCTGTTCATGGCTTAAAGCCAATCTGCTCCCTGACTATTTATTTCTACTTCCCGGCTCTCTGGAAGTCCTGCCTCTGTCCGCTTGAATTCCCCTGCTCTGCGTCATCATCACTATGTAATGCTTCACAGAGAGGTGGCCACTTGTTTTCTCACGAACTGAGTGTCAGTTCTCTTTGAACAATCGTTATTTCCATTGCTCTAAGATTGCCCACGAAACTAATTCCTCTACCAACTCATCGATCATGTTGGACATCAAACGTTATATGACTCAGCCTATTTCCCCGTCGAATCTGGTCATCCATCGGATCATTTCTCCATCGTTGATATGGAGCCTCCAGATCCTATGGTCTCCGTCCATATCAAGCGGGTAAGTAGCATGCCCTTTACCCATCCGATGTGAGCAGTTTTCTCTCTCATCTACTGGACGCGTGTCACCCAGTGTATGGCATTGGGTGGGACTCAGTCGAACCCACTTACCTATTGAAGCCCTTTCGATATCCTACCGTTTTAGCACAGGACCCGCCTTCTAACGGAATCGATGATTTCTGTACAGTTTTATGCTTTTCCTCGTGACTGAGCACTTAGGGGCTTTCCTTCACTGAGGGGGATGCCCTGCGATACGCGATTAGCGCTAATCGCATATCAAAAACTACCTTTGTTTTTGGATTTGACCTCCAGTTTGTCAATTTGTGCCAGTGCGCAGTCACCATGGGCCAACAGTCTGCGCGCTTTGACCGAGGGTCCTCGTTGTTCCGTGTTGACCACAAATTGCCATTGTTTAGAGGTTATTTCTGATAAGCTCGATATCCATAAGCTTTTGAAGCTTGACATAATTTGAAATAGTCATGAAAACTTAGAGAATGTTTAAGGATCCAATTCGGATCACGACCTTCCCACTAAAAATATTTTGGACCACCAAAAGTTGGTTTTCAAGCATCGACTAAGTGAGGGTATAGATGTCTCACTTGTTGCATCTCTATCCACTTTGCACTACTTGGCTTTAAACCCTAGAGTCCAATCCTGAGGTACTCAACATCTCCCCTGCACGTCGTCCTTACCTTTCTGTCCAGAACTATATCTTCCTGCAATTCATTGAGATATTCAGGTAATAGATCATCAACAAAAAGAAATTGACTCTGCTCTTCTGGATCTTCAAATAAAGAAGGTTCAAATAATCTCAAGCTGTCTGCATTAATGACTGAGTAGATGTGCATGTAAGCTGGTAAATCAAGGTGAAAAGCATTCTCACCAATTTTCTCAAGTATCTTGAAAGGTCCATACCTTATTGGCTTTAGATTTTTACCTTCACCTTGCATTCTATCTTTGCTGATATACAGCCAGACTTGATCACCAACTTGGAAACTATGCTCCATCCGATGCTTGTCATGCCTTGCCTTGTATTTGGCTTAGCTCTTTTCCAGCTGTTCCTATATTTCCTGGTGAATCTCTTGGATTTGTTCAATGAACTTGGTTGCCTTGTCCACATCATTGTGTCCCTCAACTGCTATGTCTTTACCAAAGACAAAATCCAAGGGAGACCTTGGTGTGAAACCAAAACAGGTCTCAAAAGGAGATCTCTATGTAGAAGAATGTTTTGCTCGGTTGTAAGCATGTTGCACATAACACAAATGTTCATCCCAAAGTTTGGGATGCTTGCTGCAATAACCTTTGAGCAACTGGATCACTGTCATGTTGACCACTTCTGTCTGGCCATCTGTCTATGGATGAAAGGTTGTGCTTTTCTTCAGTTTGGTGTCCATCATTTCCCACAGACTAGACCAAAACTTCCCAACAAATCAGGTATCTCGATCAGATACAATGGAAGTGGGTAATCCAAAATGAACCCATACTTGCTGAAAGAACAACTTTGTAGTTTGTTCAGTTGTAATTTGTTTATTACAAGGTATCAAAATACACATTTTGCTGAACCTATCCACAACAACATATAAATAGTCATG
>APFE031588904.1:85736-107713 GCA_000404065.3 Pinus taeda | reverse complement strand
CCACAATGATACAAGAGTTGGTCCTTAATGTGATAATCCAATTCTTCTACTCGTTTGCCTTGACATAAAGTTGCATATACATCTTTAAAATCTATATCTTGAGCATATTGTTCAATGTAGCTCTCATGTAATATTCAGTTATGCTTAAGTATAGTAGATGTGTTTATAATTGGTCTAGATAACATATCTGCAACTTTATTGTGTATGCCCTTTTTATATTTGATGACTAAATGACACTACTGTAGAAAACCCATCCATCTATAGTGCCTTGATTGCTGCAACTTAGTTTGGGAGTGTAGATATTGAAGTAGTTGATGATCAGTATGTATAACTGTCTCTTTGCCCATTTAGTAATGTTTCCACTTTTTCACACTCTGTACTAATGCATACAATTCTTTATCATATGTGGGATAGTTAACTACTGTAGAATTAAATGTCTCAGAATGATAACATATGGTTTACCATGTTGTATCAATACTGCTCCCATGGTATACTCACTGGCATCCGTTTGGATCTCAAATGGTCTTTGAAGATCGGGCAGTGCTATTACTGGTGTTGTACTAATCTTTTATTTCAAGGTGTCGAAGGCTTTCTACTGTTTGCCTCCCCACTTAAACACCTTTTTCAATCCTGTTAAAGCATGCAAGGGAGCTGCAATTAAGGAAAAGTTAAAATGAACTTTCTCCAATATTGTGCTGCTCCTAAGAAGCTCCTAACGTTCGTAGCATATTTGGGTTTAGGCCAGTTTACAATGACTGCTACCTTAGAGGGATCTATCTTCAATTCACCACCCCTACTATATGTCCCAAATAATTCAAAGATGTTTTGCCAAATTCACATTTTGAGAGTTTAACATAAATTTTTTCTCTTTTCAAAACATCTAGTGTCTGCTTAATATGCTTTAAATGTTCTTCCCACGTTTTACTAAATATAAGAATGCCATCCAGATATACAATAACAAAATCATCAAGAAAAGGTCTGAGTACATCATTCATTATTCTCATGAAAGTAGCAGGAGCATTAGTTAAGCCAAAAAGAATAACCAGCCACTCATACAATCCCTGCTTTGTTTTGAAAGTAGTCTTCCATGCATCTTGGTCTACAACTCTGACCTGATGATATCCACTATGAAAGTCTAACTTGGAAAAATAAACAGCTTCCTTTAACTGATCTAATAGATCATATATGCGAGGAAGGGGATAATGATTTTTTATTGTTATCTTATTCAGTGCTCGGTAATCAATGCACATTCTCCACGATCCATCTTTCTTTTTCACCAAAATGATTGGAGAACCACATGGTGATGTGCTAGGTCTGATGAACCCCTTCTCGACCAACTCCTGCACCTACTTCTTGATTTCTGCATTCTCTAAAGCAGACAACCTGTACATTCCGATGTTAGGCAATGGAGCATCTTGCTACAAATTAATATCATGCACTATTTCCTTTTTGGGTGACAGACCTTTAGGTTCTTGAAACAAGATATCATATTTTGAAACAACTTTTTCTAAATTAGCTTGTTGTTTAGCATCATAGCCCTCAAATACATTGGTTTTATCAGGTTTCTTTTCCATCACAACCATCAATGAAAGTTATTTGCATGAATTTACAATTCGTTTCATCTGCCCTGAGTTTATGAGAGTATAATTATTCTTGAGCTTATGAGCTCTTACAATATATTCGATTCCATCTTTAACGAGGAGATACTTGTTCTCAGCTCTATAGAAAATAGCTTTTCTATCATACAAGTAGGGACTTCCTAAAACAATTCCACATATATCCCAAGGAACTATATCTAACTCAACCTCATCTACAAATGCTGACCCAAAAGAAAACTTAAGTTTACATTGTCTAGTCACTTGTAGTTGTGCTTTATCACTTAACCAACCTAATGGGTATGGTTTCTTGTGAGGTGTAGTATATAAGCCCAACTTCTTTGCAATTGCTTCAGAAATTAAATTTACTTGTGAGCCACTCTCCAACAAAGTATCAATCTTTTGATGCTTGGAAATAACTCGAATATGGAAAAGCTCATGTCTTTTTCTCTCATTTTCTTCATTATTAGTGGATTGTGCAGAATTACTAGTAGATGCTTCAGAATTTTTACCTTTTATATCTGTGGCTGCAATCATCTCCTGAGTCTGACCCCAAATCTTTCTGAATAGTTGCAGTAGTCTTCTTCTTCTTGCCCTCGAACTTCTTAGGTCTCAGCTCCGAATGCAGGATCCAACAGTGCTCATCATCATGCCCATCCTTCTTACAGTGAGTGCATGAAGACTTGCTTTTCTGTGCAGTGTTGGCCTTCCTCTCTTTCCATTTCTGTTTTCTTTTCTCCTTATTCTTGCTTGCAATGGGCTTGGATGATCCCCCAACTTCTGGGTTCCCATTCTTTCCTCTAGCTTCCAGATGTGTAGCCTGAACTGATACCTCATCTATACGAGTGGGATTAAACATGAGGATAGTGTGCCTCATGTAGCTGTGTAGACCACCTATGTACTTCAACAGATTCTCAAGTGAGTCTAAAGAAATTCCTAGAATCAAATCTCTTTTCCTAAATTCTTGGGTGTAACCTTGTAAACTTTGCCCTTTCAATTGGCGAAGAGTTTTCCAACTCATCATGGCTTGCTGCATGTAAGCTAGTGGATAGAACTGCTTTTTGATTGCAGAAACAAATTCACTCCAGACGAAAAGAATCTTACCATGTTTCTTCATGTCAGCTTGTGTCCTAGCTTCCCACCATACAAGGCAGTGCCTTCGAGGCGTAGGCTAGCCAACTGAATCTTACTCTTGTTTGAGTCGATACTCTACACTCTGCAATAAACATCAATCTGTCTGATCCAATTATCCAGCTTCTATGCATTCAACTCTCCATCATAAATTGGTAAATCAAATTTAACATCTAATTTAATCAAAGATGTCTTCTTTTTATGTTCAGGGCTATTAGGAGGTGTGAGAAAGTTTTCTTCTTTCCCTTTGCCTTTTGAGTGGTCATTGTTACCGAGAATAGTATCCACTTTCGGAGTTTCTATTCCCACTAAGACTGGTAGCTATCTTAGAAACAAACAAGTAAAGTCTACTTTCGCTTTCTTTTATGAAAATAGATAAGAGTGGAACAAAGGAGACCAACCTTAGTCTTGCGCTTGGTTTCCTTGTTTGCTTCCTCTCCTTCTTGATAGACCTTTGTCGTTTCTTCTTCGTCTGCCCAGCTTCAAAGAGCACCTGTGGAATCAAAGCAACATACTAATATCGAAGAACAGAGATCTATATTCATAAATAACACAGGACCAGATATGTGTTAACCATACAAATGCATATATAATGAAACATACAAGAATATGGAGGAAAACTTGAATAGCTTTATTAAGATCAAGAATAGCAAGAGGATTACAACCATATGTTCTGACCCAGCATCATCCTCCAGCAAGAAAGCCCTTTTTCACCTCAAGTAAAGCTTAGATCACCCAACACTATGAAGTTTCTCCAGAAAACTAAAAGCACTTCTCTACAAGATACAAAATTCCAGCCTCTGGATCTCTGTGATGAGGGATCCATATATAGATGATTGTAGGGGGGTGAGTCATCTTCTGGGTCTTGATTAGTGTCCTCTCTCTGATATTTCTTGATTCCACTTGGAGAATGATGATCTCTTACTCATCCCTGGTCGAAAACAGAGAGGAAAGTGTCAGAGGGGAAGCTTCTGGAAGATTCCATGATCTTCCACCTCGCAAATTGTCCCTGCCATTTGTCCATTCCCGACCATTTGACCCTACAGAGGAGCCATTCAGTATGCATCGCACCCTGTACACTGGGAAGGTGATATGCATCGCACCCTCTGCACTGGGTTTTCAGTATGGTCCAGTTTTGACAATTTATGAGCAGGTTTTAGTGGAGAACTTCTAGGAGATGATGTAATCAACTGACCTTGTTCCTTTAGGCAGTGAAGCAACACTTTTAGGGACTTAGGAGCCCTCATTTTATGGACATTTATGATTGGGGTTGAAGTGCCCAAAAATTTCTATAACAAGTAGTTTCATGCATGTCTCTAGAAAGGTAGTGAGCATTGAAGGATCCATCCCTGGTTCTAATTGATCCTTACTACCGAAAGTGGAAACCTTTGTGAAGCTCTTCTTAGCTTCCATGAATGTATCCTTCGCACGTTCTAAATCAAATTCGGGTTCCTTAGTAGGAGCCTTGTGAATCCACATGCTTTCTTCTGGTTGCTTCCCGTTATAATCTCCTATGGTCATACCACTCTTGAGCATCATGTTTATATTTGGGTCTTCTTTGCGTGGCTCAGACCTCATCATTTGTAAATTCTGGGTCAGAGGGGGCTGGAGTGCCCCCTTTTCACGCATCCTCACTATCAGTGAAGGGAAGTCTTCTGCCTGACAATCAAACTGAATACCTTTTTGGGTTTATACAATCATGAGCACAATTCCCTAGCCCTTTGCAATTTTAACAAATTAGTTGTCTGTGACCCCTTCCTGGCCCCATTCCGCCTCAATCCCGACCACGCCCCTGAAACCCATATTGCGCCATCCTTGCATTTGGGTCAAGGGCTTGCATTTCGGTCTGCACCATGTAGGTAGGAGTTTGATCCATCATTAGTTCATAGCTTCAGCAGGTGCATTCGTCATGGCCTACTGGCCTACAGAACTTACAAAACAGTTGTTGGGACGTCTGTGTATACTTCTACAACAGATGACAATTATTTGTGGTGTGTTTTCCTCCTATCAAGTATATCATGCACCATAATGTAGATTTCGTGCTTAGCCCTTCCTATGCCTTCGATCTTAAAGGCATCGACCCTCCTCTTGCTAAGTAGTTCATAAATATTGGATAGTGGTCCTTGTCATTTTATGCACCATATCTCCTCGCGCACCTCCGACCGAGGTGTCCTATTCTATTTCAAACTTTGCATTTCCAGACATAGATTCTAGAGTTGTGTGTGAATTTGTTGGAATCCCAACCCAGGGTCTTGTATAGGGGTCTAATGCAATCTCATTTCCATATCCAACACTTCGCCCTGGGTGGAAAGTTTTTGCTATGACAACGTCGTCCTTAAATGTGGTGTATGTGAGGCCACAAATCATGTGTGATTTTGTGCATCTGTTAACATCATATTGGCTTCATGGATCGTAATCTTCAGCCTTTGGTCTAGATCCGAGGGGGTCTCACCCAGGAGCATCGCAATCTCTTTAAACAAGATGATTGATTGTGTTTCTGATTTTGGCCTGCTAAATTCCCTATTCAGCGCGGCCCGAATCTCTGCGATCCCTACATTCGGGTGGTCATTAGAATGCTTGATATACCATGTTAATGCATGATCCTATAGCATTCTTACCAGTGTAGTGTTTTTAATATTATCATCCACAATGCCCTTTTCTTCCTATACTGCTCTTAACATGAACCAGAATTGGTTCGGATCTTCATTTCCCACTCCTCTGAATACAATAGTCTAATCGCACTCGCCATACTTAACTATGGCGGTGGCAGAGGTGGCGTGGGTGGAGACGGAGGTAAGGAGAATGAGATGGGTGGTGGTGTGGGTGGAAGTGGTAAGCATAGAATATACTACCTTATTAGACTGACTGTGCTTCTCAAAGAAAATTTCATGAGCTCTTCCTCGCTTTCCCGCGAGGGTGAAATTAAGGGAATGTTTTCCAACTCTTCACTACTTCCACTTCTGTAGACCTTCCCGCTTCGTGTAGTTCCAAACATCAATTTATTCACATGACTCACTTTTCACACAATAACATCTTAATCCAAGTGTTCAAAGATTTAATATACTTACCTCACGGTCCCTTGAGAAAACGTTGTTCTGCCTCACTGTAGCTGACAGTTGTGTCGACCACGAACTCAATGATAAATCCTCCTATTATTCAGTTGAGCCAATATTCCACAGCTTGTGCTATCTTATCTCCTGATGCTTCTAGTCTACACACTAATTCTGGAGTCCACACAATTGTTTTGTCGAGACTACACCTTCCCTGGCTGTCTGCTAACTTCGCGATCCACTCATATAGCTTAGAAGGAAAGGATGCAAAGAAAATTTCATGGATTTTCGTATAAAAGTAATACTCCAACCATTATTCCTTAGATACTCATGGATCTTTGTTTTCTTGTGCCATGAACTCGTGAATCTTCTTGTCCAACCACTCTTCAATTTCTTTCTTTGTTGGATTCTAGTGACACGACATCAAACATCCTTTATGCAAATCTCAGTCCCATCTACTTAACCAAATGAGCAATCAAACATGCCGTTGGATTCACCCAATCCTGTTCTCGTGCAGTTATCTTGTAAATACAATCGAGATCATCATCACTAGCATCGTCGTGCACCGATTCAGTGTATCGCACTCCTTCAGCTAGATCCAGTGGTACTACTATGCGTAGTGACTTCTTCTCAAATATCATTTTGCGCTTCTTCATATTTATGACTCCATTCATGTTGGTGGCCCAGTCTATTCCTAGTAGCATGAGATAGCGATTACTATCATCGACAATCTCTATCACTTCAAAATCTGCCTGCATGCTCACTCCTTCAATATCTACGGTTACCCCTTGCAATCTTCCCATGGGCAAAACCTTATGTTGGTTTTCCATTTGTAACTGAATGGGGGACCATTGTAATGTGGGTCCACCCATGTGTTCCCATGTTTTCTTTGGTAGTACATTCACGTCCAAACCTAGATCTAGGATCACTTGATCCATTTCATACTCGCCAATATGCGCATTCAACCTCATTTCCCTTCTGGTGTGCAATGCATGCTTCCCCAGTTTCCAAACCATGTGGGGTTCTCCTTAGCCCATGCATCTAGTGATAATTTCTTGTAATCCTTTGACCTCCTTGCTATTGCGTAGTAGTTTCATGCATGTCTCCAGGAAGGTAGTAAACATTAAAGGATCCAATTCTGGTTCTATTTGTTCCTTACTACTAAAGTGGAGGCCTCCGTGAAGCTCTTCTTAGCTTCCATGAATGTCTCCCTTGCACATTCTAAATCAAACTTGGGTTCCTTCATAGGAGCCTTGTGAACCCACGCACTTTCTTCTGGATGCTTCCCCTTATCATCTCCCATGGTCACACCACTTATGAGCATCATGTTTACATTCAGGTCTTCTTTGTGTGGCTCAGACCTCATCATTTTTATATTCTAAGTTGGAGGGGGCTGGAGTACCACCTTTTCATGCATCCTTGTGATTAGCGAAGGGTATTCTTTTGCCTCATGATCAAACTGAGTACAATACAAACATGATGTCCTTGTTCGGTCGATACAATCACGGGCAAAGTTCCCTGGCCCTCTACAATTGTAACAAATTAGTTGTTTGTGACCCCTTCCTGGTCCCATTCTACCTCGTCCTTGACCATGCCCCTGAAATCCAGTGCGCACCATCCCTGTATTTGGGTCGAGGGGTCGCATTTTGGTCTGAACCCTATAGGCAGGGGTCTAATCCATCATTATTTCATAACTTCGGTAGGTGTGTTCATCATGGCCTACCGACCTGCAGAAATTACAAAACAATCACTGGGACATCTACGTATATTTCTGCAACAAATGACATTTATTTGTAGTGTATTCCCCCCATCTGACAGATCGCAAACCATAAAGCAAGTGCCATGAATAGCCCTGCCTGTGTCTTCGCTCTCAACGGAATCGACCCTCCACTTGCCAAGTAGTTCGCGAACACTGGATAGTGATCTTTGTTGTGCCCCTAGCCTTTACATTTTATGCACCATACTTCCTCACGTGCCTCCGACCAAGGTGCCATGTCCTGTTTCAAACTCTGCCTTTCCAGACATAAGTTCTGTAGTTATGCATGGATTTGTTGGACTTCCAACCCAGGGTCTAGTATAGGGGTCTCATGTAACCTCATTGTCATCTCCAATGCTTCGGCCTAGGTGGAAAGTTTTTGTTGTGACATCGTCATCCTTAAGTGTGGTCTTAGAGATGCTACAAACCATGCGCGATGTTGTCCATCCATCAACGTCATATTGGCTTCGTGAATTGTACTCTTCAGCCTTTGATCCAAATCATAGGGGGTCTTACTCGGGAGCAATGCAATCTCTTTAAACCTAATGATTGATTGTGTTTCTGACTTTGGCCTGCTAAATTCCCTGTTCAGCATGGTTTGGATCTCTTCAATTCTTGTGTTTTGGTGGTCATTAGAATGCTTGATAAATGACGTTAATACATGATCCTACAGTGTGCTTAACAGCATAGCCTTTTTAATATTGTCATCTACGACACCTTGTGTTTCCCATACTGCTCTTACCACGAAGCAAAAATTTTCCAGATCTTCATTCCCCACTCCTCTGAATGCCAATAGTTTAATCACACTCGCCATACTAAACCGCGTGGAGGAGGAGGTGGAGTGGGTAGAGATGGAGGTGAAGGGCGTGAAACGAGTGGCAATGTGGGTGGAGGTGGTAAATGCAGAATTCACTATCTTATCAAACTGACCACACTTCTCGGAGAAACCTTTGCGAGCTCTTCCTTACTCCCCTGCGAGGGTCAAGTTAAGGGACTGGTTTCTAACTCTTCGCTACTTCCACTTCTGTAGATCTCCCTGCTTCGTGTAGTCCCAAACATTAATTTATTCACATAACCCGCTTTTCACACAATAGCATCTTAATCCAAGTGCTCAAAGATTTAATATACTTACCTCGCAGTCCCTTGAGAAAATGTCAGTCTACCTCATTGTATCTAATGGTCGTTTCTACTGCAAACTCAGTGATAAATCCTCTTATTATCCAGTCGACCCAATGGTCCACAGCTCGTGCCATCTTATCTTCTGATGCTTCTATTCTGTGCACTAATTTTGGAGTCCACACTATTGGTTTGTTGAGCCTACACCTTCCCTACCTGTTTTCTAACTTCGCGATCCACTCATACAGCTCAGAAGGAAAGGATGCAAAGAAAATCTCGTGGATTTCCGTATACAAGTAGCACTCCAACCATTGTTCCTTAGATACTTGCAGAGTTCAATTTTCCTGCATCACGAACTCGTGAATCTTCTTGTCCAACCACTCTTCAATTTCTTTCTTTATTGGATTCCAGTGGCACAACATTATATATCCCTTATGCAGATCCCAATCCCAGCAATAGAACCATTTTTTGGCTTGTAGGGGCCTGATCGAGGTTCAGAAGTGATTTAGCCAAGAAAATCCTAGTACTACTAGTCCTTTCGGCAACATTCCATGGAGCACGGATTGAGGTCTCACCCAAAGTAGTATGGGAGGGTGCTAGAACCAGGTTTCCACACCTGGGAATGTCTGATGAGCTTTTGGAGATAAACAGTTTGACCTTGCGCACACGTCGCTACGTGCACTTGTTCTTCGTTCGCAACCTATGATGTTGCTTCTTTGCAGCCCTACTCTTGGCGCAACCCGTATAATACCCAAGTTATATGTTATTTAATCTGTTATTACCTGATTACTTAACTTGTGGATGTAAGATTAATAATTGTTACAGTGTATTTAGCAATCATAACAGTGTGCACAATAAACAAACCAATATAGATGTAAAGAAGATAATGCACCACAAATACACAGAAATAAGAATCAACTTCTTCTTTATTAATCTTCAATCCTTATTACAGACTTGACCCCACCCTATGCACTCAGCTGCAAGGGTCTGCACACTCTACTGCAGACTCTACTAGGCCTCTGAACACTCAGCTGCAGAGCCTCTTATTACTATTATGACCCAGTACACTTAGACTCTTCTTCTACAATTGAACCATCCTATTCTTCTCTCTAATTCCCTGTCTTTACACTTAGAGCCTCACTCTATTTATACACTCCCATGGTCCATAAACCATGGATAGGCTGACATGAATTTACATTACATTAAAATACTTTAGGGTGGACAACCCTATGAATCATCATATACTTCGCACTTGGCACCCGTAATTCACAGAGTCTTACAAAACCTTTGACCAGAACTTGGGCTTTAAGCCCCAAAACATGCTATGGGGGGATTCCATGCCCAACATAGATGCATGGTCATTCTAGTGGTTCAGCATAGATTTCTGGTTTCCTGCTCATTGACTCAAGTAGTTTCATGTTTCTTATTCATTTTCTTGAATAGTTGCAGTCCATTACTATAGGGTAGAAAAAAGTAGTTGTGTTTCAATTTGCTCTATTTACGCTTTCACTTAATCAGTAAGTTGGCAAAGAAAAGATCCATAAGGATTCTCACATGTGTCTCAGCCTGACCTCCTCCCTCTGGGACCATGGTATGAGGAAGAAACCCTACAGCAAACCCAAAAACACAGGGTCTTGGTTTTCATGGAGTTTTGGCATTCAAATACAGTCACTGAGTTCGTTGTCACTTTGCCCCTTTTCTAGTCATCAGCTTAATCTCTCTCTCTCTCTCTCTTCATCATTTGACCTCACTCACCTCCCCATGCCAGTTTCCTTCAACATGAAATGCCTCTATTGGCTTGTATGGGCCTAAGCCAGGTTCAGAGGTGATTTAGCCAAAAAAATCCCAGTACTAATGGCCCTTTCAACAATAGTCCACAGATCACAGACTAAGATCTCAACCAAAGTAGTATGGGAGGGTGCTAGAACCAGGTTTCTACACCCTGGAGATGTCTGATGAGCTTCTGGTGTTTCATGGTTTGATCTTGTGCACACATCCCTATGTGCTTCTATTAGTCCCTCGCAACTTGTGATGTTGCCTTCTCACAACCCTACTCGGGGTGTAATCTGTATTATACCCAAGTTCCTTACTATTTAACCTGTTATTACCTAATTACTTAACTTATCTGTGTAAGACTAGTGATAATTAACAGTGTATCTAGAAATCATATAAGTGCGCGTGATAAACAAAACAATATAAATATATAGAATGTAATACACAAACAGATGCATAGAATTTGGAATCAACCTCTCTTTATTATTCTTCATTCAAGGTTACAGACTCGACACCGCCTTGCACACTCAGCTGCAGGGGTTTGCAAACTTAGCTGCGGACTCTACTAGGCCTTTGCGCACTCAGCTACAAAGCCTCTTCCTACTACTATGACCAATACACTTAGACTCTTACTATATGCTCAAACCATTCGTATTCATCTATCTCTTCTTCCTTCCCCCTCTTTACAACTTAGAGCCTCACTCTATTTATACAATCCCATGGTCTACGGAACATGGGTAGGTCAACATGACATTACATTACGTTATAAAACTTAGGGTGGACAACCCTATAACTCAACCTATACTTCGCGCTCCGCGCCCACAATTCGTGGAGTCTTACAATACATTTGACCAAAACCTAGGCATTGATCCCCAAACCCTATTGTGGGTGGATTCGATGCCCAACAGCCCCCCAAAACAAACATCATGACTCACTATCGAGTCACTCTATCGGTGTGGTGATCTTGGCACAGAGTCCCTCCAATTGGTCTCGAACTGCTTGGAGGTCCGTAGTGCACTGCTTGGTGGTTTACTGGACCTACTACATGCACTCTTTCGATGCTTCCTTGTGAGGATCAAATCCCTGTCTTAACACATAGAGCCCATGCATCTGTGCAAGCTTTCCCTTGATATCTGTTGTAATGGTGAAGGCCTCGTTTATCCATAGCTGGATGCGCGCTTTGAGAAGTGCCTCTTTCTATCTTGCAACATCCACCTACTCTTTCAGTGCCCTTTCTTGCTGCATCTTTACGAGTTGTTGAGTGAGGATGACTGTCTATGCAATTCCTCAGACACTATCGTACTGCTCCTGAAGTTTGCGTGCCTCTATCTATAGGCACTATTTGTTGGGGTCCTCCTACAAGGATGTGAAGATGTCAAAGGCTTGGTCCAACAAACTAGTACAGTCCTGCACTACCTGTCCAATTTCTTCCAACCCTGTTTGGATAACACTAACGCACTGTTCTAGAACTTCTAGGGGAGTGGAAGGCTGCGCCTTCAGCCGCAGCTTGGCAATCTAGAGATTTATCTCCAACTACACTCGCGTTGTTTCCTCGTGCACGTTTCAGTCTCCACTTGCCAAACAGTGGATCTGCACTTCTATTGGTAGGTCCATGGCAATGGACAACTCTGGGACACTCCGTCATGCTTTATCCACTGTCTGTACTAATTGCTGGTTTTGTGACACTAGTTCATAACGCTACAGGCTGAGTTGTTCGATGTTGATCTTTTGCTCACTCATCACCTGAATCATGTAGAAATCCCTGGCACGGAGCTCTACTGTTATTCCATCATGCAGTTGGTATAATGTGTCTCGCAGAAGGGTAGCCAAAATGAGGCCAAGTCCCTTGATCCTACCAACCGCAGCTCTGTCTATCTCAATCTATGCTGTCAGCACCCCTTACGGTAGCACTATGGTATTGGACATCCTTGTGCATAGCATCTACTCTGTTGTTGATGTGCCTGCTATGACGTAGGTGGCTACAGTTCCTTCTTGTGGGGGCCGCACCTATAGTTCCTACAGTTGTGCCCTTAGGGCCCCAACACAATCTCCTACTCTGACATGACTTCTTCGAGCACTTCCTTGGTCACATCGTGAATCGTCTTGACAATTTCATAGAGGTTAGCTTCCGTTAACGTGATCGGGTTGATAGTCAATTTGGAGGCCTTGACCTTTTTCCATGGACCCGATCTCTTTGTGACACGTGGCCTTTTGAGTTGGGTGGAAGTTGTGTCCAGGTCCGTGCCTTCTACTAAAAGGTTTGTGTCCTCTTCCTCCTATCTTGTAGACAATTCCTAGCCCTCCTCTGCCCACATTGTTGTGGCCCCTATTATCTACTTTGCTGCTGCTACTTCGGCAGCCTTTTCCTACTCCACATCTGCCTATGTTGCCTTGCAAACTACCCTTACCTCTGTTGTTTCTTGTTCATTACAGCTCTTCTTAGCTAGCTACCTGACACGTAGCTTGGCCTCATCCTTTCTTTTCTGTGCTATTGTCCTATCCAATTCCACCAAATCTGGTGCATGCCACTTAGGAGGCCATGATTCTAACAGTGTGAAAATTGCATCATCAATGGCGATGAAGGAGAGCTTGGTCCACTACTATGTGAGATCATTTCGTGCCTTGATGTAAATATTACGCATGTCTGCCTTGAAGTATGCAAAACTCCACATACTTTTGTGCACTATGGGGGACAGGCACGACCTCCTATTAATCCACATCCGGATGCTCGCCTCCATGAGCACCTAGAAGATCTTCGTATCATGAATCTGCTTCATGTCCTTGGTAGCCCAGAGTGATGCATACTGTGCAGCCTCTGGTAAGTCATGCTCAATGCCTGGGAACTAAATGTCCTTTGACAGCTCTCCCATTACTAGCAAAATGGACAAGAGCAATCATGCATAGTGGAAGGTCTTACCCTACTCCGGGGCTTCCTTGCAGTTGATCAAGAATTCCTCGCAGAGGAACTCATCCTAGTTGAATTGGACCCCCTCTGCCCATGTAATATTATTAACCAAGAATATTCCTCAAACCCAAGCAAAAAATCCAACCAAATATGTGCAAATGATATAATAACCCAGAAGTGATAAAATAACAGTGGAACAACATTTAATAATGTAATCTGGGAATATAAGCATATACACAAGAAATGCAGCGAGAAATGCTAAGCCATTTTATTATAATGAGCAATAAATGAGTATAAGAGGTGATTAGATAGATGGCACCTTGACTTGCACAAGGCAACTGAAGAAATATTCTCAGAATGACAAGAATGGCCTCTCTACGTGGATGTTGTTGTTGTGCTACTACTGCTACTAGAAAACAAATGATGATTTGGGGCTACTCCCCTCCTTGAAAAGAGCTGAAACTTTGGTTTCGGGCTCTACTCAAGAAACCCAGAAAAACCCAAAAAGCTTTCCTAGAATGGCCTCACACAGATCTGCGTCCTAGCTACTGGGAAACTGTCGTGCTACTGCTACTGCTAGAAATCAAATGAGGATTTGGGGCTGCTCCCCTCCTCAGAAAAGGCTAAAACTCTGGAAACAAACTCTACTAAAAAAAACCTAGAAAAACCCAGAAAGCTTTTCTGAAATGGCTGACCCCCAAAAATCACCTCCTTGGGGTTCCACGCAGTTCCTCAAAGACGTTGATGATACTATTGCTGAAATGCTGATGAAACTGCTGCTGAAATACTAATGAAACTACTATTGGAATGCCAATGGAAATACCTTGCCTGATCAGGCACTCGAAGTCCCCCGGGGCTAAGGGTGAGATCTCCGAACGGAGACACTCAATACACTAAACAGTGCTACAAACTAGCTAAACATCCAACGTGCTCTAAGTCAGAATGACGATCACAAATGCTCATAACTAGAATGATCCAAAATAAGGGGGCTCCTCTCTATTTTATAGCCTCTACCTCTGACAATCCCTAGGCTCACCTCCTCCTATGTGATTCCCCTCTTGCCATGTGTCTGCGTGGGCCCCATTTATGCATCCCCCTTTGGCCCCCTTGGCTCCTCCTTAAGTCGCAACATTGTGCTACTAGGAAGTGACTTTTTATTCTTAAAGTGAGTTATGTCCCTTGTCCTCACTTTTTTATTTATAAATAACTATAGAAGGCAAAAATCGAACAAAATCAAATACTCCAATTAGCCATAGCTAATTAGGAATGTTATAGTCTCCCCTGGAAAAATGATGCTTGTCCTCAAGCAACTGAAGTGACGGATGCTGTAAGATCTCCTCACTTTCCCAAGTGGCATCCTCACCCGACAAATTCTTCCACCTCACTAAGAATTCTCGAACCGTCCCGCTCCGCAATCATCTCTCCCTAGAGTCAATGATAGCCTTCGGCTACAATACCAAATGCCCCTCATCATCCATGGGTGGTAGCTCATCTGTCATGGTCACCTGCTACCCCATTGCCTTCCTCAGGCATGATACATGAAAAATGTTATGAATCTTGCTGCCTTGGAGCAGCTCCAACTCATATGCAACATGTTCAATCCTGCGTATCACCCTGTATGGCCCATAAAAGTAGGGCTTGAGCTTCTTAGCCCCCTTTTGCTTCAGCAATGACTGTCGGCATGGTTGTAATCATAGGTAGACCATGTCCCCTACCTCAAACTACCTCTCCACCTGACCCCTGTCGGCATACAACTTCTGTTGGTTCTGCGTTGTAGCCATGTTATCCTTGAGAGCTTGGAGGATATCCTGACTCTCTTGGATCCAAATCTTGGCTCTAAGAGCCCTGCTATCACCAAACATCATGTCGACAAAAGATAAAGGATGATACCCATATAAGGGATAGAATGGTGACATACCAATGGACATGTGATGCGAAGTATTGTAGCAGTACTCCCACAGATGCATCCACTTCAGCCATGCTCGCTACTGCCCACTGACATAGTTATGCAAGTAGCCCTCTAGCCACTTGTTAACTATCTCCATCTCCTCGGAAAAGCTCTTGCCAAAACCTGCCCATGAAACGGTTGTCCCTGTCACTGATGAAGGTCTTAGGAAGACCATGTAGCCTGAAGATCTCCCTGAAGAACAGGTCAGCCACCTGTGCTACTGTATAGTGTGCAAATATGGCAAAGAAATGTGTGTACTTCATTAGTCAATCAATGACGACAAAGATATAATCCTTGCCCTGTACCATGGGCAACCCTATGATGAAATCCATCGAAATACTCTCCCATTTCCCCTCCAGAATGGGAAGAGGCTACAATAATCCTGCGGGATGGCTCATATCTCCCTTGTTCCTCTGGCAAACATCGCACTCCTAGATGTGTTGCAGTACGTCCTCCTTGAGGCCCTTCCATGAGAACCTCTCCCTAATGGCCCTGTAGGTTTTGGTAAAACCCTGATGTCTTGCCAATGGGGAATCATGTGATGCCTGGAGTATCTTCTTCTTGAGATGAGACCCCTCAGTCAAGAAGATCTGGTCCTTGTAGTAGATGATCTCATTGACCATCCTATACTTTTCATCTACCACCTACCCATCCAGAACCTCACATGCAAATCTGCCACCTACCCATCCAGAACCTCACATGCAAATCTGCCCTTGGAGTACTCTACTAAGAGTCAAGCCTTCCAATCTGTATCCAAGCTAATAAGAGACAACGTGGCTGGTCTACGTGAAAGGGCATCTGCTACCATGTTGTTCTTACCTTTGACATACTCAATGTCAAAGTCATATGCTTGGATCTTACTGATCCACTTCTGTTGCCTCTCTTGTAGCTGCTTCTGCTCCAAAAAGAACTTGAGGCTATTGTGATGAGTCCTCACCCTGAACCTGTTTCCTACTAAATACTACAGGTACTTAGCCAATGCATGCATGATGGCCAGCATCTCTTTATCATACATGGAGTACAACCTCTCATGCGGAAGGAGCTTCCGGCTCTCAAATGCTAAAGGGTGACCTCCCTGCATCAATACTGTGCCGATCCCCTCTCCAGATGCATCACATTCCAAAAAAAATGGCTGCATGAAATCTGGCAATGTAAGCAAATCCTAGATAGCCCACTCAATCTCATCCCAATAGGCCTTGGGGTGCCTATAGGGGGTGGTAATCACCACCTGTATGCCTTGCTCAAGCTCGATGGTGTGCTCAAACCCTCGATCTGGTGGTTGTCCTGGTGGAATCTCCCCAAACACTATGGCATACCGATCAAGGATAGACTGTATCTCTAGGTGTACCATCTACCCTATAGTTCCTGCCTCTGATACATGTAGCTCCACTGCCCACTCTATGTCTCCCTTTCGAAAGACTGCATCCATCCGATTAGCCGAGATAGTCTAAGGCGTATATGTGTGTTGTCCCCATATCTTCTCATGCCTCCCTATCTTCTCATCATCCCACTTCATCTCCAGGGCCTTCCAATCTGTCATGGCCTTCCCTAGAGTGATAAGCCACTGAACACCTAGTATCATGTTGGTGTTCGGAATATCGACCACGAAAAAGTGGTCAGTCAATGTGTAGGTGCCCATTGTCACTTAAAGCTCTGGAACATAACGAGCACACATCATGGTCTGATCCCCTGGGACCAAGACTAAAAACCCATCGAAGCTCTCTGTATGTATACCTCTCCACTCAACCATCTGGGCATCGATGAAGTTGTGGGTTGCCCCACTGTCAACCAAACCTGATATGCAATGGCCATGTACTGTCCCTCGTACATGTAGCATTAGATACTTGGGAACTCCCCACAACACTACAAGGGCCCCTCCGGTGGGTGCAAAAGATGCACCACCT
Organism: Pinus taeda; assembly: GCA_000404065.3. NCBI lineage: Eukaryota > Viridiplantae > Streptophyta > Pinopsida > Pinales > Pinaceae > Pinus > Pinus taeda. Next base: position 90,535 of record APFE031588904.1, on the reverse strand, counting down.
GTTGCTGGTGGTGGAGGTGGCAAAGGACACTGTATGGCATGGCTATCTCCTACCTCCAGATCCTCCTCATCATCCTCTTCTCCACTACTCTTGGAGAAGACCTCAATAAAATGTTCTTTACTAGCAGCACATCTATGTCCTGGTGCCCATGGCTCCTGACAAGTGAAGCAAAACTGCTTCTTCTTTAGCTCCCTCCTGGCATCATCGTCAAGCTGTACTCGTTCTTGATTCCCCTTTGGAGGTGGAATCCTCGCATCCTTCCCCTTAGATTGGAAAGTCTGTCTCTGGGGGGTAAGGTTTCTGGGTCCTGAGTAAGACATCATGTAAGTCCCGGGTCCTACTGATAGCATCCTGGAGTGTGGCTGGTTTAGTGGATCAGGCTAAACCCTGAAGTGGCTCTTCTAACCCCTCAACATACATATAGACCCTCCGTGCCGTGGATAGGTCTGGCACCATCACGGAGACTCTCAAGAAATCTGCAATGTAGGTCTCTGGGCTCCCTGTCTGTTTGAGCCTCATCAACTCAACAAAGTGCTGCTCTAGATCCCTCCGATCAAATCACTCCATCAGTCTCCTGGTAAACTAGGCATATGTCATCACTGTGGAGTGCCCTAGTGTAACCATCCCATGAAACCACCAACCCTGGGCCTCACCATCCAAATGCAATGTTGCCACCTTGATGGCCTATGTTTTTGACATCTGGTTAAGCTGGAAATAAATGTCCAGCTTCTCCACCCAAGACTTTGCCAAACTGTTTGATGAACCATCAAATGTAGACAAGTGGAATCTACTCACTGCATGGTGGGTGTCACCATCATGGTAATGCCAGTACCCTCTATGATGGTCGCTGAGTCTACTATCTCGCTGGAGCTGAACAAAATCTTTGAATGAGAGGGCTTCCCTGAACTCCTGCCCATAGGCCTGGTACTCTGCAAAATAATCGCCCATATGTCCGAGCTCTACCTCCTGCTGGGCTATGGCCCCTGTATCGGCTCTTAATAAAGTGGGCATGGTAGAGCATGTAGGGGCATGTGAGGCCACCTGCTGTGTAGTATCACGCTGCTCTAGAAAATGGTGGGATGCACCCGATCCCTCACCAACCTGAAAAACCCATGGGCTCTCATGCTGTTTGGCCTCTACTGCCGTGAATCTCTGCCCCATCACCTCAATCTGCCTCGACAGATCCTGCATGGATTTGAGGAGCATATCTACAAATCTCTTTCCATCATCATCTGCCATCAGATCCTCCTGCTCTGCATCCACCACAGGCTCCTCCTATTCTACATCCACCATCGGAACACAGTCTCCCTCTCCGTAAGTGTTCTCCAACCTACACCTAGTGTCTTTGTATCTCTGACCTCTGTAACAGATATAGGGTTTTTCCCCCAGTGTCATAGATTACTAGCTCCACAGGTTGAGCTAGATCTACACTCTGATACCATTGTAATATTCCTAACCCAGAATATTCCTCAAACCCCAACAAAAACTCCAACCAAATATGTGCAAATGATATAATAACCCAGAAGTGATAAAATAATTGTGGAATATCATATAATAATGTAAACCAGGAATTTAAGTAGATACACAAGAAATGTAGCGAGAAATGCTAAGCCATTTTATTATAATGAGCAATAAATGAGTACGAGAGGTGATTAGACAGATGGCACCTCGACTTGCACAAGGCAAGTGAAGAAATACTCTCAGAATGACAAGAATGGCCTCTCTGCATGGATGCTGCTGTTGCTGCTAGAAAAAAAAATTTATGATTTGGGGTTGCTCCCCTCCTTGGAAAAAGTTGAAACTTTGGATTCGGGCTATACTCAAGAAACGCAGAAAAACCCAAAAAGATTTCTTGGAATGGCCTCACACTTATCTGCGTCCCAGCTGCTGGGAAACTGCTATGCTGCTGCTGCTGCTGGAAATCAAATGAGGTTTTGGGGCTGCTCCCCTCCTCAGAAAATGCTGAAACTATGGAATCGGACTCTACTCAAAAAAACCCAGAGAAACCCAAAAAGATTTTCTGAAATGGCCGACCCCCGAAAATCACCTCCTTGGGGTTCTAAGCAGTTCCTCAAAGATGCTAATGAAACTGCTGCTGAAATGCTGATGAAACTTCTGTTGAAATGCTGATGAAACTACTGCTGGAATGCCAATGGAAATACCTTGCCCGAGCAGGCACTCGAAGTCCCCGGGGCTAAGGGTGAGATCTCTAAACGGAGACACTCAATGCACTAAACAATGTTGTAGACTAGCTAAATAGCCAGCGTGCTCTAAGTTGAAATGACTATCACAAATACTCATAACCAGAATGATCCAAAATGACGGGGCTCCTCTCTATTTTATAGCCTCTGCCTCTCACAATCCCTGGGCTCACCTCCTCCTGTGTGATTCCCCTCTTGCCATGTGTTTGTGTGGGCCCCATTTCTGCGTCCCCCTTTAGCCCCCTCGGCTCCTCCTTAAGTCACAACGTTGTGCTACTAGGAAATGACTTTTTATTCTTAAAGTGAGTTATGTCCCCTGTCCTCACTTTTTATTTATAAATAACTATAGAAGGCAAAAATCGAACAAAATCGAATATTCCAATTAGCCATAGCTAATTAGAAATATTATAGCACATTGTTTGGCCAACACGACTACCAGTGCTGGTACTTCATCACTGTGGAATTTTCTCATTACCTTCCTAGCCAGGATTTGGGTGGCTACGCTCACCTCTTTATCCTTGATACTGTTGATGGTGTAAACCCTCTTTTTCTTCTCAACCTTATATTTTTTCTTCATGGCTTCTGCGAGAGCCAAATCACCGCTCTTTCCTGCTATTGTCGCGGGGTCCTTTCCCTTACAAGGAAGCTAAGAAATTATGTGGATGAGATCCGCCATGATGGGAATATGCTCCTTCAGGCATAAGTACCCATCATGCACCAGGCAAAGCAGCTGCCTGATGACGAAAATAATGATGGGAGTGCGGTGAAAGTGTGGTATCCACAGCTGATGCACAACCCGACCTTCTCCACACCATGTAGCCATTTTCACGGCTGTAATGTGATCACCGACCCCTCTATAGTCTATCTCGTTAGGATCTCCGTCTCTAAGTGCGGAAACTTCTCGCTATCTGCGTGGTCCCAATCTTCGAATTTTAGGGTAGGCACACTGTGATGTAGGTAATGTTCCATCTGCGGACAGAGGAAACTCGTCTAGCCCTAGAGTGGATCTAGTCATAGCAAGACAAAATAACAACTAATTTCCTTAAACAGTCATTGTTGAAAGAGCCTACCTCAAAACTGGTGTTCGATGGAGTTTTCGTTGCACTACTTCAACTATCATTTCCTTCTCCTTGATGAGGAATTAACATGAAACAACACAAGAGAACAATAGAACACATAATAGAGTACAACAATGAACTATTCACTTATAGAGTCAAGGAACCATAAGCTATCAAATATATTTTACGCATGACATAGGAAATCACCATTGATTGTATTAAAATGAATAAAAGAAAAGCTTACAACCAAGCCTTGACGTTGCAAGCTTCCTCGAAGAGTCCAGCCAATATGTTTCTTCAAGCATTCACTCTCAAAAGGGTCTCCCAAGAAGCTGATAACTCTCTCTCTCACTCAAAATCACTAGTATAAGGCTAAGGCAATCCACAACCATTTCTAGACTATCAATAACTCACACTGCAAACTATCAATCTCACACCAAAACTAGCTAATTTGCTCCAAACCAAAAACTAGTTGATCATAGCAATGGGAAATTATTTTATAAGAGGAGGGGCCTCCATAAATGAGGGAGAGGGAGCTTATCCACAAGGGAGGTTTCTAAAAAGGTGGAACCACCATCCCAGAGGAGGAAACATGAACTTCCTTGAGCCAACAACCAGTTATAGAACCACCTAGAAGCATTATGTTTGAACTAATTTGCCATATCTAGATCGTCATGAGTCAAACACTAGGACTCAACGATGACATCGTGGAGCAACAGTGCATTCAGAGCTATCATCACTAGAAGGATATTAAGGACTTGCGATGATCCCTAAAATTCGTCCGTTGCAAAGAACAGATGTACCCCTGCAATGACGTCGTGACGTTCTAGTTCATTATAGGAAATTGTCGTAGGCAGAATGAGGTTTACTTGCAACGATCTTGAAACATGGGTAAAAAAGGGTCAATGTTCAGGATTAAGGAGAATTTGTTAATATTCTTGAATGATTGCGAAGATGTGGACACATTTGTTTGAGGTATGACACAAAGAAAATGTCACTCAGGGACTGACTTTATCCGAGATCAAGGGATACAGGGTCAATGACAAATTATTGTGTAATCGATGTCCCCTAAAGCATGAAGGTTGAGAGAGTGGGAGGGGTGAAATGCTTTATGAAAATATAACCGAACTGGAACACCATCATGGAGAACTTGCATGCCCAAGTATAAATTATATATCTAACAATGAAAGAGATACATGTAGTCTAGGCATGGGCACAACCATCCAAAAGACAAACAAAATTGGTCTGTGGTATGGAGGTAGCCATCCAGTCAATAAGACCATATAAAAATAGAGGTATGGTTGCAGCTTTCTAGAAATACTCAAGTATGGTCACAACCGTCCAATCAAAGAGTCGTGTATGCAATCACAAACCAATCCATGCAACCTGAACTTATGTAATGTTAGTCCAGGGTCTTGAATCCCAACTGATCATAGTACAATTTCTAATATGCGAATAGACGTGTTGAAGTCAAGCATACTAGAAAATCACTTGATCACCAGCTAATGATGTAAACCATTAACAAGCATGAGAGAGACCA
>APFE031588904.1:72174-85359 GCA_000404065.3 Pinus taeda | reverse complement strand
ATCGTAGGAGGGCCATAATATTTCCCACATCAACAACATGAGATAAGGAACAAGATGAAGATGAATGAAATAGAGAATTAGAGGAGGGTGTAAGGGTGCAAACTACAGAAGGATTAAACTCTTGAACATATCAGTGACATGACTCCAGAATGCGATAGCATTTTGGTACCAAGGGATTGAAGGTCCAGTGAAGATAACAAGGATAAAATGGAATGAGGAAAAATGACAAACCCAAACCCTAGAAGGCCAATGATGATGTGAGGATATCCCAAATCTAGAGAGAGGAAAAATGTCAATGTTCAAGAGTGACTAGCTGCCATAGGTAACCAATGGAATATTTCAAAATTCCCCCCCACCATTGCTGGCGAGTACCCCAATTATTTTTTAAAAACAAGCTTGAAGGGGATAGCATATTCTTGCAATATAAGTTCATCCTTCGGACAAATCCAACCTAGTGAAATTTTAACGAGCCCTAGGGAGGATAAGCTTGGGTCTCATCATGGTGACGAGTCCAATGTCATGAGGGTTTAACAAGTCAAACATAGGTAAAACTTGGAGTCTTTTTCATTTTTAGAGAGTTTGAGAAAGATACGGAAAAGAAAACTCCAGGGGGGCCTTTTCATAAGTTTGTATCTCTCAAGATCGAAAAGGTAGAAAATGATACTCGAGAGAATTGCTTGACCATTTCAGTCAAGGAGTACTTTTTGTAAATAGTGTTTCCAGTCTAAAAAAGTAGAAAACTTACTGGACTCATGACATTTCACAACCATGAAGAAGCTCAAAATGACAAGGGCTCAGCCATTTTTCATTTTTAAACAGTCGGAAAAGAGTTGAAAGCAAACCCCCATTTTTATTCTCTTTAATGAGTCAAAAAGGGAAAAATACTCGGCAATCTTTTCATTTTTTACGAGTGAGAAAATATCTTAAAGGAGACTCGTCTTGGAGGAACAAGTGGTATAAAGGGTAGCAACTGGTTCCGACAATGGTGGAACTGCTCAAAACATGTAATGGTCAAGAGGTTGGCTGATAAAACCACTGATCGCTGCGGTCCCTCAAGAAAGGAAAAACAACCAAGTGAAAGCATATGATCGGCCAAATAGATGGTTACGATGGAATGAAATAACCAAGGCGCATCTAGCAGAAATTAGCTAATAAAAATGGCGATCACAAGGGTGAAAATTAGGTGTAGGTTCATTTTTACACAAGCTTGAATCATGGAGAACTCTACTTGAATTCAATTTCATGTTTACACAAGATTGAAATGAAAAATTGTGCTTGAATAAGTTTGCATGCCCCCAGCATAATGACACAAATCGAGGTACATGTCCCCCAAGCTTCATTACATTCAACGAGGTGGATGGAATGAAGGTTCACTTTCGAGATCTTGGAAAGACTCGATTCAGATTTTACGAGATCTTAATCAAAGACTCAATTCGGAAAATGGAGTTGTTTCATTATTTAATGAGGTGGACAAAGTAAAAGAATTATCCTCATAACCCTTGTTTCATTTTTTAACAAGGTTGACACAAGATCAAGAACTTTCCTCAAGACTCCTTGTTTCATTTTTTAACGAGGTCGACACAAGAAAAGAACTCTCCTCAGGACTCCTCAGGACTCCTCAATTCTTTTTTTAATGAGCTTGACATAAGAAAAAGAACTTTGCTCCATGATCTTTGTTTCATTTTTTAACGAGGTTGACACAAGATCAAACTATCCTCGGACCCTTGTTTCATTTTTTAACAAGGTTGACACAAGAAATGAACCATCCTCAGACCCTTATTCATGGGTCGTACAAGAACATGACTCCCAAGAGATCTTCACTGGAGGGAAGAACCATGCTTTGGGAGGAATACATGTCATTGGGCACCAACGATATATCGGGTTCCAATACCTCCAGTACATGATGTATGAGACCATCTACATGATCATCAACATAGGCGGAGATGGAATGGGTAGCCACATAATTGACCTATGGCAGGGAAGATACTACTTGAAAACAAGAACCGAGAGGGGATGATGGTTGTACAGGAGGTATCTGGTGAGCAAAGAAAAACAATTAGACTATAATCACAATTCTTTCGTCATGTGGAAAACAAACCACATGGAAAAGTGAACAAACAAGAGCCCCCATGGCATAAATATAGTCACAACCAAGGAGAAGATTGAAATCCAACGCACCTTGGATAACCATCATGTCTATACATATGGTTTTACCTCCCAAAGTAATAGGGAACTTTGGAAGGATCCCCAAAGGTTGACTAGTTCCTCCGTTGAAAGCCAACAGATTCTCGGTGAGAGGCACAAGCTGTGGGGAGCCCAAAGATTGCCAACTAGTGGAAGGCATGGGGCTAATCGATGCACCTTCATCCAAGAGAGTGCCAGGTACTGCCTTATTATAGGCATGTACTATAATCTAGAAAGGCACATAGGATGGAAGGTGGAATGTAGTCAGGTGACTCTAGTCGAAGGAGACAACCGAAGTACTTGGTGGGGGTATGATATGATTGCCCCCATGCTCTATGAGAATCGAAGAAGGACTCTCTTGATCACCTGGGATAGGAGGGCCACTCTTTGGTTCAGGAGAATCTGATGGGACGAGAAGGACATGAGAAGTATGAGCATTATGCTCTTCTGGAACAGAGTGAATAACTGGCAGTGAAACCAAGTCAACACTCTTTCTCACCAATGGTTGATTAGAAACAGACATAATACAACTTAGTTTAGGAAGAGAAGGATGGACAAGAGACGTATCCAAGTCAGTCTCTTTGTCAACCGAGAGAGGATCAGAAGAGAGCCTCTGATAACCAACTGGAAGTTGAGGTGAAGGCACTGTAAGATTTTCCAAAACAGCCGTAGCTTTATTCATGAGTGGACAAAGTTGAAGGAGATGGTTGCCTTCACATAACCTACAGGGGAATCTAATCTTCCCTTTCTTCTTACCACTACTAGTTGAGAGTGAAGGATTGACATGAGCATTAGAGGGCAATGAGGGATGAGCCAGATCATGAGACCATACTTCTAAGATCCTAGGAACACTGGGACAATCACGAAGAATATTGTCACCCTTTCACAATTTACAAGGAAATTTAACCTTCTGCAGAGGATCGTAAGGTTTTCAGACCTGAGATGTACTCAGAGCAATAGTGGCATGGGTAGCCTTTTGTTTATCTAACTTCTTTGTCTTCGTCTTCCTTTTCTTCTTCTTAGAATCTTGGTTACTGGATTTGGAACTTTCACCAGGCGAAGCAGGAGAGGAGGATGAAGAAATAGGGGAAGAATGTCAAGGCTCAACCCTAGAATCATCGTGCCATGATTCAAACGAAGGAGATAGTAGAACAGGAGTCATGATGCTTGGGACCACCAAGGTTCAAAACAACCGAAAGGGAAAACCGATGGTTAACCCAGGTAAAGACAACGTTTCCATATACAGGGCACCAGCATTCCCAAAAGAAGGAAAAGGACCAGGATTCCCATCCAAGGGAGGACCTTGACTAGTGGACTCTGGAAAGGTTTCCATTGGGATCAACCTTGAAAGGAACTCTAACGGAAACCAGGAACGTTTTGTGGGAAGTTAATTTTACGACATTGAAACAAGACTGGGCCTTATTTTTTAGGAGTCGAGAAAAGGAAGAAAAGGTGACTCTATCACTTTCGAAGTTTAATGAGCCTAGAAGGACAGGTGCTCAGATGATCCTTTTACTTTTAAAGAGTTGAAAAGGAATGAAAGTGACTACTCTAGAGTACTAGACAAGAGGTTTACCAGAAAAATCGCAAAACTGCACATACACCTTGGTGATCAAATGAAAGAGAAATGACCAAGTACTTTCCGTACGGCAGTTAATCTTCGTGAATGTTGGGTTCGGTGTGGTGGGCACCAGTATTGCAGCAATAATGCTGCAACTCCTAGGGCTTCCTACTTTACTTTTATCAACCTAGTAGTTCGTAACAAACTTGGAAGCGACGGTGTTGTATGCATAAGTACTAGTTCTTACTACAGGCTACAACTTCTATGAATTCCAAAAGAAGCTTTATATTTGATGAAAGAAAGAAAATCTTGCTCTACAGAGGCTACTCTACTTGCAAAAAGAGAAGGGAGACTGAAATGTGAAGTAACCCTATCAAACCCTAATTAACCAACTAACACTACTTTTGCAGAAAGAGAGATGAAAAACCATAAAATGAATGCCATTACCTACTTAGGAAGTAATCAACAACTATTCAAGCTATTTCTAGAAGGAAATGAGAAAAAAAACATCTTTTTGGGTTTTTATGTACTTTATGTGAAATTGTCATGCATGTAATTTATTTGTTTGTGGATGTGGCAGCGATTAGGTGGTGATGGAGGCCAACTTTGGGATTTACAGAGGTGTAAGAAGGTGTGGAGGGGTCCTAGGAGGCCTCTGGTAACCTTTTGGAAGCTTTCCCTACAATTGGACTTCACAAAGTCACCTACAGGAAATTCTACAAGAGGCTACAGGGGATCTACAAGAGGATCTAACACTGAGACTAAGTAAGCAAAGAAACTAGCTACACTAAAAAAAAAAAAAGAACTGTTCATCAAGCTAGTCTAAATTTTGATCTAGGAATGTAAATGATGAAAAATGCTATATGGAAAGAAAACATGGAAGGAAATTTATTTGTAAAGACAAAAATGAGCATGGTGAAATGGATCCACAACAAAGCATTAACCTTCTAACAAACTGCAACACTAGAAATTCTATGGAAAAGGAAAAACTGTGTTTCTGCGGCAACAAGAGGGTCTTGACCTCAGCTCATGGTCCCAAAGGGAGGAAAGGAGGTTAAGCCTCTATTGATGGCCTTTTTTTATCTTTCTCCTAACACTATTTAACCTACTTCAGCAAACCTAAATGGAAATAGCTATGTAAATCACCAAAAGCAACCTATTCTAACCAAGGAAGAAATCTATCTAACAACAACTAATTCATAAACTGAAACAAAACATATAAATACAAAACAAGAGGTGATGGGAAGCTTGGGTTGGGCCCTAACCCAAAAGCTTCAACCCTCTGAGGTAACTCAGTGTTTTTTCATAAAATATTTCGTCTTCATTATCAAAATAATAGTCACATTACATGAAACTGTCCACAAAAGTAAGCTCGAAACGAGCTGAGAAAAAGTTGCAACAAAAGTGCGAAAATTTGACTAACTTCCAACAACCTAATGAGGCCCTAGGCCTCTCTACTTATATAACTAGAGCTCCCAACATCTCCCTAAAATCAAGGAGGCTTGGCTCCCAAGACTTGAGATAGACAACAGTTATTCTTCACTTGCTCGGCTGCCTCTTTGATGCATTGATGTGGCTGCTTGTGCTCTGAGCTTTCTAAAGGAGGATTTGAAGGAGGGAGTCATAAATGAGGCGGACACCCTCCTACAAATCCTCTCCCTTGTCTTCCTTGAATATTTGCTACCAAATGCTCATTAAGCCTTTGACTTTGTCTCCAAAATTGACCAAAAATCTACATTAAGCACACATTAGACTTCATGGCATAATGACTAACCCAACTCATTCTATTAGCATAAATATAATAAAAAACATGCAATAAACTAATGATAATGGTGTATTAAGCTAAGTTAGGAGGGAAAATGGGCCCATATAATTACCCATTTATGGGGCTCATCATCACCCGCTACTAAATGTGTTGTTCATCCTCTAAGCAACTAGTCCATTTCCTCATATTTGATGGCCCTGATGGCCTCCCGGACATCCCGTGCTTCTAATGTGAGGTCCTCTTCTTTGTCATGGAATCCTACCTTTCTATCCACTTCCTCCCACTGCTATTGTTCTTCTTCCTCTTTTCTGCCCTCTAGTAGCCCTAACAGTAGTGGAGGACTTAGTTTGAGGCCAATCCAATTGACCTTTAAACACTACATAGAGTGCTTGTACAGTGGCACTCTCCTTAATGCTTCTTTCATCCTTGTTCGGGAGTGATACTCCCTTATCTGCAAGCTATGTGGCAGTGTATTCCACCTCCTCATACAAGCATGACTACAGTCATCTCCAAGTAATTTTTCCATGTCCTCAAAATTTGCAATGGCCTGAGCCTGATCATTGATATACTTAGGGGCACTTTGAGGATTATTTACAAGTAGCTAGTGTGTACTGATGAGAGCCACAGGGTTCGATGGCTTAGCTCTGATCATTAGGGGTTCATTTTTCTCTTTTTCCATCAACTTTTTTATTTATGTTTCTCTTTTTTGTTTTCCTTTCTTTTTCCACTTCGAAGAAAAGTGGGATTGCAAATTTCTATGGAATAATTTTTCCCCCTTCAAGAAGGTTGTAATAAGAGCCCAAACTAGGTTGCAGGTCGGTTCTTGTGTCTCTGTTGTTTCATCCTTCCCCTTGGTCTAATCTTCTACCCTTTTCTCAAGTTTTTCAGTCTCCTGTAGCTTTGTTAGGGTCTCCTATAGAGCAGTTTGTGCCTCCTATAGGACTACTTTTGAGTCCTATAGTTTTATTCTTTCCTTCCAAGTGGAAGATCGAAAACTTCCTCTTTCATAAGTGATGGTGGTTTTGGAGGGAGATCCTTCCCTTTTGATAGTAGGGGAATCTTTAATTATGATAGGCTCTTTTGAGGATGGAGGTGGCTTCCCTGTTTTTATCCTTGTGTTTTTTGAGCCCTTAAATACATTTATGCTTGCCTTTTCTTCTTTTGTTTGGGTTTAACTCGGGCACTGAGAGCAGAAAGAACAACTGTTGCCTCCTTTTATAGTGTCTCGGGAGACACTTCTATCTTCTTTGCCCTTTTTCCTCTTCTTTTGTCTTCTCTGCCTCTGCTAGTTTTGTTTCCTCTAGCTCTGTTTGGCTTCCTTCTCATCTTGTTTAGTTTCTTCCTTCTCTGATTTAGTCTTTTGCTGCTCTATTTTAAGTTCTTCCTTCTCCGTTTTGGTGTCTCCTCCCTCTGTTTTCTCCTCAGTTTCATCCTCTTCTTCTTCTTCTTGTTCCTCCCCCTCACTTTCAAAAAGAATGTGGTCATATGTGAGGGCCTTTATACCATCTTCTCTTGTCATATTCCCGTTACACAAAAATATAGTCACCATGATTATTTGCAGTCAGTATGGGTCTATCATCACTTATACTAGCCTCCTAAGCAAGTCTCAAACCTTAGCTCGTCATGTCAAGCTTTGTAAATGAGAGAAAGACATTGAAAATCAATATTACTCTGGTTCCACACTTTCTCCTACTTTTACCTGTGGACCTGCACCCTTTGTTCATAATACCTGCGTACATGCACGCTCTGTCTGTAAAGGGGTGGGTGCGTACCCCTGTAAAAGTCAAAAAGGCGCAAGTTTATCCTTAAAAACTCACTTTTGAGTTAATTCTAGATGTTTCTAAAAGGATTTTGACGTGGATTGTTCGCTCCAAGGTGGTTCATGCATCCCAAAAGAGAAGGAGCTAATCCCTTGATAGGAGGAGCTATCCCTTTGAAGGAGGGCTTTATCCCTTTGAAAGAGGACCTAGTAACTTCCCTCCGTTGCACTATAAATTAAGGCATTGGGTCAGTTGTTGAGGGGGTTAGAAGCTGAACATTTTGAGGGTAAATGTTGATGGAATTGGGACTTCCTAGTTAAACTTGAAAGGAGAGATCACATACCTTTTTGGTTTCATTGGGAAGTGAGTGAAACTTGTCAAAGTAGAGGAGACTTCTTGTCGGACCCTGGGAGGAGCTTGTACAGCATCAAGGCACAGGTTGTAAAGTTCTTCTTCATTTGAATTAATACAGTCAGATTCCTTTTTCTCAACAAATTGTCTTATGGTTTGTTTCATAATCTCCTTGATCATTATGATGAATATGATTTATAATATCGGCTCTTCAGGTGCTATTTAATCGTTTTCTTGTTTGTGTTTGCAGAATTACACTTCAAGGAAGCTGATTTGGAGCAAGGGAGAGAGGCTTCCACAAACTTGCATTGGACTCCAGGTAGGCCTAAAAACACTTGTTTGCCTTTATTTTACTCACGTATTTAGAGAAAGATAGTTTTTGATTGGCTTGCATGTCACTAGATATCAGTAGATACTAGGAAGGTTGATCTTGTCTGCAACCTCGAATCATTCCGCGTGACAAAATGGCGACTCTGCTGGGGACTTGATTGTTTTCCTTGTTTTTACTTTGACCTGAGAAACTTGTCTTTTTGTTTCTGTTTTTGGCTTGTTGTGTGTGGAATTGGGTGGATTTAGTGAATCTAGGTTGGTTTTGGCTTTTCATAACTTTAGGAGAAGTCTGCAGTCTATGCTTGTATCATAGTGCGTCCCTCTATGCACTGTTACTTTGTACACATAGCGGGCATGCACCTGTGCCAACTATGAACCTGCGGACCCTGCTAAATTTTTGAAAAAATTGATTTTTGCTCTTTTAATTAGTTTTATCTTAGTTTAGGTGTTGTTATCCTCTGCCCAGCCTTGCTTGTGACTTATCATAAACTTTCGTTGGTCTAATTTCATCAGTGTTAGGGTTTTAGGTGAAATTCCTAGAAGTTTTGGTTGTCGGTCTTGATTTTCATTTTGGTCGTGTAGTAGCTCAGAGCTTAGAAGCATAGAAGCCTTAGATCACCCTAGTTTTTAGTGTCTTCTTGTGAGTCTGACCATTTGTGAAATCAACCTTTGTTGAGAAATCCATCTTGTGTTTTCTCTTTCCAAAATTTCGAAAAGCTTGCGTTAAAAGTTTGGATTTCATTTTTACAAAAAGAACAAAAGATCGTTTGTTTTTTATTGATTTGTGATTCTGGACAAGTTAGTCCTTGGTTTGCTTATTGCCAAGTAAAACACCCCTGAAAAGACAAAATATTTTGTAAGCTTTTACTTCAAGTAGTTTTTTGTAGTTTGTAGATCTTAATATTTGCTTTGTTCATAGGTTCCTCCAAATTTGTTTTAGTTTTCTTAAGATTTGCTTTAATCATAGTTTTGAGTGTTTTTATAAAAATACAAAAAATCTCTTTTGAAAAAGGTTGTTTGGTAGCATTTGAATGTTTGAATGAAAAAGGAAATTCTTGTGCAAATAACTAGTTGTCTTGTTTTGAGTGCATTGGAACAAAAACTCTTCTTTAAATTTGTTTGTTAAGAGAGATTTGTATTTACACACATTTGCATTCTCAAACTCTTTCCTAGCTAGAAGTTCATTGAAGAGAAACGATTGTTTGATCATCTTAAGTGCAACTTTTTAGTGATTTTGAGTCGAGTCTTCACATCACAAGTTTCATCTCCGCACCTCTTGACTTAATCTAAAACCAATAAAAATAACGCTTAAAGTAAAATTAATCTAGAAATATTTTTATTTCTAGGGATGTATTACACCAACATAGCTTAGGCTAGTGTCTTGGAGTAGGGAGTACTTAACTCTCCAAGATAGTAAAACAAACAAGTAGCTGTATCTTGCAGTAGGAGAGAAATTCAATTGTTGCATCTATGCTCTGGGAAAGCTCCTCTTAAAGGAGAAGCACGAGATCGTGTCCGAACCAGTGTGGGAATCAATCGTTCCTCATTGGGAACAATGCCAGATATTCACGTATTAAAAACGGTAAACCTCGAATTAACCATTGTTGAGGAGCCTGGGGTCACTTGTTGGTAAACCTTGGTTTATGTCAAGGAGCTTTCAAGGGGATTGAGCTTGTTACTCTGCCCTTGCGTGTGTATCGGATCGTAGACTGTTCCCCCAGGTATATTTGTTTCTGTTGGAAACCATAGTGACCATATTCTATAGGATTCTTCCTAAGGTGACGGTGGCGGGAAGATCCCACTGTACCTGGAGCAGACGTCGACTAGACTCACTTGGATTTTCTGGGGGTTCTCTTCACTCGAGACGGTTAAGTGGAGAAACTTGTACCAGTCTATTCTTTAAGCAGGTTGCCGGGGTAACTGTTCCAACCGCTATTTTTGTATCGAACTTTGCGACGTTGGATTTCATCACCAACTAGTGTTTTCAGTACGGAAAGTTACTGTTTGTGTGCGATTGATCTCCTAGATTCTTTAGGCGTGTGATTCAATTTGTTTGGTTCTTTAGAGGCTTTAGGTGGTTTTCATTGAGATTTTACTTTGATTGCGTGTGAAGTAGTTAAAAGTCTTTAACTGTGGCTGAATTACCAAGGTAGTCCCGTAGACTTCGGGGCCAATCTCCTGAGTTTGTAAACGTGGCTGAGTTACTGAGGAAGTCCCGTAGGCTTCGGGGCCAACCTCCTGAGGAAGTACCGACCCATCTTGAAGGCTTGAAAGTCCTCGTAACTCCTAGAGACAGTAGATTTGGGTCACCTGAAGAAGGAGAATCTTATTTGATAGTACATCCTAATTCTCAACCGTTAGTAGTTTCAGAAGTTACTAGTAGTGTTGCATCTACTAGTGATATAGGTGAAGAACCAGAAATATCTGAACCTGAATCTGAAATTGCTGCTACTCCCATATCAGAGTTTGTTTCTCCAGCTTCTAGCAGTCCTAGTTCACCTAGGGTAGAAACTGTAATTACCCAAGATCTTCCTTCTGGACTTATAGCTATTAAAGAACTTGCTATTTTGGACAACGAAGAAAGTTTTCCTTTTCTAGAAGATCGACCTATCTTAGACCTTAGGGAGCGTGAATCAATATTTTACAGTCCACCTAGGAGCAGTGCCTCGTATCGTTCATTGACTAATTCTTTAGAAAACCCGGGACTAAGTTTTTCGCCACCTCGTATTTTTTATCACCCAGCACCTAGAGATTACTATCCTCCGTTGAATATGTCTAAGCAGTCATCCATGTTTTCTCAATATCCGGAAGCCTATTTGTATGACGATTCTTCTGTTCCCGTTGGGTATCAGTCCATATCTGGTACTTTTTTGGGAGCATCTCCTCAACCTACCAAACACAAGTTATTAACTGGAAGTAATGGTACTAAACCGTTGAGTGTAGAAGATATTCTCATGATGTCAGGTTCTATTCCCAATCCTAAACCGCAAGGTGGCCAGTCTCCGCCTAGGGGGCAACCTCAAGGTACCCAGTATGTGCCTGGGGGGCAACCCCAAGGTACCCAGTATATACCTGGGGGGCAACCTCAAGGTACTTAGTTTGCGCCTGGGGGACAACCTCAAGGACAGTACATACCTACGTGACAATACATTCCTCAAGGTCAACCCCAGACTCAACATGTACCTCCAGGTCAACCTCACTATCAATATGTACCTCAGGGTCAACCTCAGTATCAATATGCACCTCAAAATCAACCTCAATATCAATATGTACCTCAAGGTCAACCCCAGTATGAGTACGTGCCTCAAGGTTATCAACCCCAAGGTCAATACCCAACTCAAGGTTACCAACCACCTTCGGGTTCATCATATTATCAACCCTACCCTCAACGCGGTTATGGTCCTCAATATCCTCAACTTGTTATGGTTCCATACCCCAGAACGAATTTAGTGTGGGATCCATCTCAATCCCAGTAGGTCTTGCAACTGAATACGTAGTTGTCATCTCAAACTAGACCACCCTTGGTTTCTGGTTCATCCCAGCAACTTGTCCAGTCTATTGTTCAAACTTCTGCACCTTCTGTAGTTTCTCAATCTGGGCCTAGTACGCCTCGTACTTCGCCTCAAACGTCTGCTGTGACTACTGCAACATCTGCTCCATCTACCCCACCTTCTTCTGGAGTATCGACAACCCTGGTTTCTACTCTCCCTGTATCTACTCCTCAGACATCTTTATCTCAGTCTGGACCCACGGTCCACACTTCTGTTCAGATTCCTGTAGGAAGTACGGTTGTCACCACTCAACCTCAATATAATCAACAACCATACCAAGGACAGTACCAATATAGTCCTGCTCAGCAGCAACCAGTCTATCAATATCAACCGTACCCTGGGTATACATATCAACAACCTCAGCAACCCCAGTATGGTCTGGTTAATCCTGGTTTTCCAGGAGGTCAAAATATCCCAAATGCTATTCCCATTCCTAGTTATCCTGGATATCCTCCTCCTGGGGCTGGTCTGCAGACCCAGAGTTTTAGGGACCCTAATCGTCAGTTACCATTCATTGCAACTTTGGACTTGCTTGACTTGACGCGCCTTACGAACGATCCAATTAACTATCATCAGTATTGGCCTCCAATGCCGCATAAGTTTCCCAGTGATATTCCTAAGTTCAAAGGTAAGCCAGGAGAGGACCCGTCGAACCATGTGATGACTTATCACCTCTGGTGTGTGTCTAATTCCATTTCAGATGATTCAATTCGTTTACGACTTTTCCAGTGCACTCTAATTAGTCTAGCAGCCAAGTGGTACATTGAGTTACCGTGAGCCACTTTTTATAACTTTAGTCAGTGTGATACCTCATTTTTAACTCACTTTCTGTTGTCGGTCAGATATGACAATGGCATGGAATTATTAACTTCGTTAAAGCAGTCAACGTCCACTTACATTTCAGATCATATCCATGAATGGAGACGTCGACAGCGTTTAGTGAAAGTTTTTATCCCGGATCAGATATTAGCTGAATGGTTTGTAAAAATTTTACTACCAAAGATCACTGAGGATGTAGCTAAGGCCAGCTTAGTTACTGAGGAGCAAGTAATTTCTCAAGCATAATACCTTGACTTAGTTTATACTCAGTCAGGTACGTTACACGAGAAAATCCCTGATCTACCCAAACAAAATCAAATCGTTGCTGCTCCTTCAGGGTCTCATGCCGCTGATGGTATGATTGGTACGGTTAATACCAAAAGTAAGAAGAAGTCTTCCAAGAATTCTTCCCCTATCATAACCTTACCAGATTCCCCGACAGGAGAGTCTTCCGCGAAACGTTCCACCGATATTCACGTTGTAGAGTCATCTACAGCTAAATCAAAAACTGGTGGTAAGAAGAAAGGGAAGAAGAAGACTAAAACAGATAAGAATTCAAAAGAGAAACCAGAAAAAGCGGAATCAACTGATGAAAAACGCAAACCTCGTTATCCGTGTCTCATCTGTGATGAAGAACATTTTACGAGAGATTGCCCTCATCATGCAGAGGTTGCGAAAATTGTCAAAGGTTCCCAAACTCTTGTTGTCTTCAAGGATCCTTTTCCAACTGAAGATAGTAAGATGATAGGTTCGTCCTCCAGTGCCAATGAAGAACCGATATTGATGATGTCCCATGTTAGGATTGCGACTCGATCGCAAGATTATGGCAGTAAAAGTCCTGTTGATGGTAAAGAAGTAGAATCT
>APFE031588904.1:11081-67719 GCA_000404065.3 Pinus taeda | reverse complement strand
AAACGTATTAAAGCTCAGTATGATCAAAATGTGACCCCTCGAAATTTTTCGGAAGGAGATCTAGTCTTATTGTACGATCAAGCAAATGATAAATGAGGCACTGGAAAATTCGTGCCTATGTGGCATGTTCCTTATATTGTCAAGCGAAAGCTAGCAAAAGGGGCCTATGAATAGGTAGACTTTGACGGGGTCTCTTTAGGTAAACCCAGAAACGGTCTTTACCTGAAGAGGTGTTATGCTTAAAACGAGTGTGGAGAATTTTTTAGTTAGGTTAGTTTTTCTTTCTAGCTGGTGTGTTTTAGATTAAAAGTGTGCCTAGCTTAGAGAGTGAGTTTTTCATCGTTATTCCTGCTTATCCTGGTTTTACGTTTGATGTCGCAGATGTCGACGCCTCTCCAAACATACATTGGTTTCACTAATGGTGCTTCTCGTAGTACATGAAATATTTCTTCCGCAGCTTGGGTTATCTATTCGCCCTCTGACGAGTTGGTATCTATGCATGGGGCAAGCCTCGGTCAAACAACAAACAACATTTCAGAGTATAGTGCAGTGATTGAGTTATTATCTGAATCTATTTCATTTGAGATTTAGAGTTTGATAGTGAGGTTAGATTTTTAACTCGTTGTATTACATCTTAATTGAGTATACGCCATTAGAAATCCAGTTTTATTAAGATTATTTTTGAGAGTGCGTCTCTTGGAACGTGAATTTGACTATATTGAATATCAGCATATTCCAAGATCTTTAAATACATTAGCAGATGCAATTGCTTCTCAAATGTTAAGTAGACATGTGCAATAATCATACAAGTAAATTTAAAAACATTCCATAACATGTTTAACAAGACAAGCTGGTAATAACGATATCATATATATAGGAGTGTATCAAAATAATACATCATCCTCAATCATAGGTTGAAAAAGACCTTATGATCGGCAAAAATGATAAGTACAAAAGGCAAAAATGTCATATGTGACTACAATAGGCGATCATCCCATCACTGGTGATGATCTTCATACGAAACCACTGCATGGGCCACCTTACAAAGGAAACTCCTAAAAGGTCCTGGGACTCCAATCACATAGTGCTGAAGTTGACGAGGGATGTCATCTATACTGGTCTCAGGCATGTCCCCTGTCAGGCGCTCTAAATGGCTCTCCAGCTCGGCTAAGGTCTCTATTGATTCGTCCTATGGGGCTGGAGCCGGTGCAACTGGTTGTTTCCTCTCGTAAGGCTGGAGAGCGGCTGGTCACCGTGGGCCCACATCTGCATTTGAAACTTTTTACTATCAATTTTTGGACGATATAAAAACAACAAAAAATTAAAATTAGGAAAATGTTCAAAATGATTTTACCTACATCATCTTATTGCTCTCCTGGCAGAAGAGCCATGTCTGGGTCTCCACAAAAATCAACCCCGGCATAAGGGAAGTCCTAAATAGCAAAAACCTGGTTTTCCAACCATTGGAAATACTCAGGTTTGAACCGAACGACCTCAGTCCCCTCATCAGGATGACGGGCCATAACTGCAACCCATCGCATCAGTTTGGGCTCTCGAGGAAGCCCAACTCCAACAGTAAGCTGCTATGGGATCAGCATCGGAACCCTCTCCAGGCCAAAACTCACAACTATAGCCCCATAACCAAAGGTATTTAGCTGTCCGTTTTTGGCCCTGGTCAGTTGGCCCTTCACATTGGCCAACACAGCATCGCACCAGTTGAAAATGGTGCCTCAAAAGAAATCAACTGCCATCCGCATCTGGGATCTGGTGGCAACGTGTAGCATTGCACTGCCGCAAAGTCTGGTAACTGTGAATGTTATAACCATGAGTTCAGGAAGGGATATGGTTTTGATATCTATCCCTTTGTCCCAGTTCTGGACATTGCAAAACTCTAGGCGGAGGCTCTCGACAGATTGGCCACCTGCCCTGGGCCCAAATAGAGTCAAGTGTTCACCCCTCTTGGGCAAACCGGTCAAGAAATATATGTCAGCTGGCTCAATTTCGAGCTGGTGTCCACCAATAAAGAAGAACTGGTCCTGTATACTCCATCTATCAACCAGCCACTACAAAAAGTCCACCTGGGCCCTCATGCCAGGAATGGCCCAAAACTTGTACAAGCCACATGCCTTCAATGCATCGATCGAAGGTTGATGATTCATCGCGGCAAGGTCCACATCCTCGTACTCCTGTTCTCGCCAATCAAGCATGATGGATATCCTACAATCAAGTAAAAAGGTAAATTAGAATACGCAAAATTGATTTCATTGGGTATTTTTTGAGTTAGCTAGGTTTTTGTAAACCTATGCACGGGGTACGCACCCCCTTGTTAGGGACAGCGCGTGGGGTCTGCACCTTGCCTTCACAGCAGGTGCGTACCCCCGACATTTTGCCCATTGCAAAAAAGTCGGGGTACACAGGTCCCCTGTGGTGAACCTACGCGCCCCTGCGCACGGGTTTCTAAACCTAAAAGCCTCCTAAAAACACAATTTAAGCCCTAAAAAACAATTTCAAATGGACAAAAATGAAGAGTAGGATGATGTGGATTACCTGGATGAGACGGCGTTCGATTCCGACAGACGGATTTTCCGCAATCTTCACGGGAAGTTTCTGGTCAAAAGCCCTTTTTTCTCAACCAAATCTCAAATGGTAAAAATGAATGGTAAAAATTCCTTTTTATAAGTTTTTTGGGTAAATAAATTCTAAATTTGTTTATGTTTCACTTTAAAAAGGTGTTTTTGCAACATTTTTACCCATTATTAAACAGGTATGAGTAATATTTGAGTTTTTGTTCAGGATAACGGATTTTTCAGGCAAAATCAGTCATTTTCAACGAAAAAACATTAGAGTCACCTTTAAGCTCTTTTCTGACTCCTAAAACATGAAAAGATTACCTAGTTTTTCTTTTTAAGCTCGTTAAAACGGAACTAAAAAGACGGTCCTCTTACAGCCCTTTTCTGACCATAAAAACACGAAAAGATTGCCGAGTTTTTGTCGTTTCAAATTCGATATTGGTCATAAAACGACGTGTCATTTATCGCTTTTTTACATTTTTGGATCAGAGGTACTAATTACAAAAAGTACTCCTTGGTCGTAAAAGATCAAGCGGTTCTCTCAAGTATAATTTTATACTTTTTCGGGCTTGGGAGACACAAATTTACGAAAAAGTCAACCCTGGAGTCTCCTTAAGCTTTTTCAGACTCTCTAAAAATGAAAAACGTTGAGTTTCTCCTATACTAGACTCGTTAAATTTCGACAGTAAAGGACCTGTTCAATTACAAACAGGATCGGACCACTCCTTCTTAGGGTTCGAATTTAAACTAAGTTGGACTCATCCGAAGGGTGAGCTTATAATCAAGCATATGTTATCCTCCTCAAGCTTGTAAAAAATAAAGAGGTACCTGCCAGAAATGGTGGGGGAAAAGAGATAAAAATGAGCCTGCTTGTCATACTTTTGTAACCACTCTTGAACACGACATTTTCATTCACCTGGGTTGGGAAATCCTTTACCTAACAGTTGATCAAACCAAATTGAAAGTCTTCAGCCAGTTTCTGGGTATTAACTTTGGGTCAATCATCACCAAACCATCTATTGTGTCGTTATGTGTTCAAGAGGTCTATGCGAATAAGCCATTCATTTGCAAAAATATCTATCATTCCATCTTGACCATCCCTGAGTCAGTCCTTGCAACTAAATTTCTTCAAACTTGATCTATGATTTCGTGTTGTGGGCTTGCCTACGACGAATCAGTTTCTATCGACTTCAGCTCTTTATCTAGAAAGATGATCTAGAAATCGCCAGTACCTTGGGATCTGCATGCCTCAATGGCAGGTTTCTCGTCTTCGACGATAGGTTGCAGCATTGACCTTCGATTGAAGGATTCCATGACATGTTCGACATCGACACATCTAATCACATCTCATGGATTGTACTGAGTACTTTGACAGCCATTGTAATTGTTGGTGGTTTCTCTCACACTTGTTAATAATTTACATCATCGACTGGTAATCAAGTGGTTTCTACCATGTTCGACTTCGACACATTTCTTCACATGGATAGAATCGTACTATTTCGAGGAGTAGAAATGAAGACCCTGGATCTAGTTTCCACCATCCAGGCTGCGAGGAATTTTGTATTCATTATGTTGTAGACTATTCATAAATAGATGGCTGCATCCATACTGTGTCTACATGTGTCTATACTTATGATGTGTTACAAGATCATTCCTATATCAGACCAGTAGATAGTTTTCTAGTCAATTTTTAGTTTCCTAGTCAATTTTGATATGAGTATGGGAATGCCTACCTCAGCGATGATATGATCTCATATATATATTTTGCACTTGAATGTTTTTACAGGTTCCAACCGGGCTCTCTGCACGATAATCCTTGAAATGATAAAGTACTTCACTCTTCTTAAATGATAAATGAAATCCCCATCTACTACAGACTTCGCACTTTAGGGGGCAATCTATTACACAAAAATAGCATCACAATGATTATTTGCAATCAGTATGGGTCTGTCATCACTTATACTAGCCTCCTAAGCAAGTCTCATACCTTAGCTCTTCATGTCAAGCTTTGCAAAACAGAGAAAGACATTGAAAATCAATATTACTATGGTTCCGCACTTTCTCCTACTTTTACCTGCGGAACCGCACCCTTTGTTCATAATACCTGCGTACCTGCACACTCTTTTTGTAAAGGGGTGGGTGCGTACCCCTGTAAAAGTCAAAAAGGTGCAATTTTATCCTAAAAAACTCACTTTTGGGTTAATACTAGATGTTTCTAGAGGATTTTTGACGTGGATTGTTCGCTCCAAGGTAGTTCATGCATCTCAAAAGAGAAGGAGCTAATCCCTTGATAGGAGGAGTTATCCCTTTGAAGGAGGGCTTTATCCCTTTGAAGGAGGACCTACTAACTCCCCTCCATTGCACTATAAATTAAGGCATTGGGTCAGTTGCTAGAGAGGTTAGAAGCTGAACATTTTGAGGGTAAATGCTGATGGAATTGGGACTTCCTAGTTAAACTTGAGAGGAGAGATCACATACCTTTTGGTTTCATTGGGAAGTGAGTGAAACTTGTCAAAGTAGAGGAGACTTCTTGTCGGACCCTGGGAGGAGCTTGTACAGCATCAAGGCACAGGTTGTAAAGTTCTTCTTCATTTGAATTAATACAACAGATTCATTTTTCTCAACAAATTGTCTTATGTGGTTTGTTTCATAATCTCCTTGATCATTATGATGAATATGCTTTATGATATTGGCTTTTCAGGTGCTATTTAATTTGGTTTGCTTGTTTGTGTTTGCAGAATTACACTAAGTTAACATGTATGCAATCCTATTGTCCTAAGCATACAGATTCAAACCATCAAACCTTCTACTACTGTGCATGTAAATGAATAAAATAAATCTACTTTTTATTTTTGTCTTTTTTCATGTGAGAGTGTGAAAGCTAATCTCTTTTGGTGATGTGGCAGGTGGCTTGGAGATGATGGTGAATGGTCAGAAGGCTTGGGAGACAAGTAGGGACCCTTTTCTAGCTTGCTAGAGGATTTTTCCTCAATTCAGCCTCAAAACAGGGTTTCCTATAAGATGTTAGAGAATTTCCTATAGGATCCCTTGGAAACCTACAAGATACAGCTAAGAGCAAAAGGATGGATGTGGAAGGTGATGGAAAGCTTGGGGAAGGTGGTTGGTGAATGGAATGAGGCAAGGGAGTGCCTAGGACCACTTCAGAACTCAAAACCAAAGTTGGGAGATGGTTGAATTTGCTCAAAATTCTTGGAGAAGTTTCCTTGTGAAATGATGAAATTGGTGAGGGTTTAATGAAATAAAGTGAGGACCATGGGTGGATGAAGTTGGGATGACTTTGCTGACTATGAAATATCTGTGTACTCCTGAAACACCTACACTGCATCAAAGATTGACATTTACCCAAAAATCATGCAAACAAGAAGAATTTCAATTATCTAAAGGAAATAGAATTTCATGAGCTAGATGTCTACTTCATGTATGAGGAAAACTTTGTAGAATGTTATAAAACATTGATGAGATCTAATGTAAGACTGAAGATAGAAGAAATGGAAATCAAATCCTACCCTCGAAAGCTGGAAAAATTCTGACCTAAGTGTGGAGAAAGAGGGTTTAAAATGGTCTTGATGGCAGGGAGGTCAAGTAGAGGCCTAATCCTAGCTGCAATGATGATTTTTCTCAATTCGGGCTCAAAACAGGATTTCCTACAAGATGCTACAGTGATTTCCTATAGGACGTACATATTTAATATAATTCATCGAATGAATAAGAAAATCAAATCCAAATTGGATGGGACAATTTTTTTTATTAACTAGGATGTCTTAGGTCCCCATTCCAAGTGGAATCACTCAAAAATACCTTTGTTAACCCATGCTAAAAAAATATAAAATCATTACTAGTCGAAAATCTAAAAATTTGAGAACTAGTGAGCTAGTAAATATAAAAAATTCCCAACCTAATCAAGTGCAAATTTAGTGGAGTAATTGTTTTTATGAACTAAAATGTTTTTGTGATCTAATGCAAGTGGAATCAACTCAATTGAAGCTCATTAGCATGCCCTAAAAAATAGTAGAAATTTATTGTTCTTTGCCACAAAGGAGTTCCAGAAATCTAGATTTGGGAATAATAAGACTAATCCAAGCAGTTCAATGATTACTGTGAACTTCCAAATCTTTTCCAAGGATGAAATAATTCTTTTTATCCTAAAAAATAACTTACATCAACCATTTAAATCGATCCTACAACAAGAAATCATTAATTCTAAATGCATAAATAGAAAGAAATAGAAACAAGAGATGCATGTGAATAAGCTGTGAAAAGAAGGAAAGAAAATGATACAAAAGGGCTCTAAGGTTCCTAGGATGGCCAAGCCCAAGGAAATTCAGAGACCTATGGAGGAGAAAAATATTTAGAAGCTGAACATGACACCAATCTTCATTATTTTCGTCAATAGAATTACATCCCTACAAGAAAATACAATGGAGCTGCAAAAATACAAGCTCTCTCCACAATAACACTAATGAAAATATCCCCTTAGAGGAAAATTCAACCTGGTATTTATACAAAATGATTAGAAATCATTCCCCATGAAAAGAGGAAGCTTTCCCCACGAAAATCCCTTGATTAGTGGATCTGGTCCCCAATACTACGAATCTGCATTAAATGGTAGGGAACACATTCCTAGATTTTCTCAATCATTGGAGTTCCACAATCTGTGTCATAATTCCATAATATCATGTTGATTTATTATTTATTACTAATCCTCATGTAGTAGGGAACAAGTCCCTAAATTATCTCCTCCTCCAAATCTTCATAATCTGCCCAATATTCTCATAATATTCCACAAAAATAAATAATATTAGGCACAAATATGCAATTATTCACAAACCTTCCTAAAGAATATATTAAATTTAAAAATACATTATCTAATGCAGAAAGAGAGGTTTAATATGCTGAAGGATGGTCATAGGCTTTAATTTATGTTTAATTTAGAGGCATGGGCTTAATTTATGTTTAATTTAGAGGCTCATCAGACCCCCTGCTAAAAGTGTTGCTCATCCTCTGAGCAACTTAGTGACCTCATTGTGCCTCATCCATTGCCCTGGTGGCCTCTCTCTTGTGCATTAAGAATCTTGGCTGTAATTTCTACAAGGACAAGCCCAAAAACATATTTTGCAAAGAAAAATCATTGCTTCTTAAGACCATTAACTTGCTTTCTTGCCCTTATTCAAGATGGGTTCTTGAATATTTTTTAGTTTAGCAAGGTCTTCCATATCCTTATTAACCTTCTACTACCTTGTTCCACCATTTGGACACCTCTAAAACCTTCAGACTTCCTTTAGATGAGAACTAGTACATTGATCCGAATTGGATCCTTAAACTCTCTTAAAGTTTCCCGAACTCTGTAAAAACTCATGCCGAAGTTTCAAAGTCTTATGGGTGTCAAGATTATCAAAAATAACCTCTGAAAAATGGCAATTTGTGGTCAGCATGGAGCAATGAGGACCCTTGGTCAAAGCATGCAGACTGTTGGCCCATGGTAACTACACGTTGGCACAAATTGAAAAACGAGAGGTCAAATCCAGAAACAGGAGGTGGTTTCTGATACGCGATTATCACGCGCTAATCATGTATCGCAGGGTGTCCCCCTTAGTGAAGGAAATCCCCCAAGCACTTGGTCACGAGGAAAGCATAAAACCCTACGGAAATTGTTGATCCTGTCACAAGGCGGGTCCCGCACTAAAACTGACAGGATATCGAAAGGGCTACGAATGGTAAGTGGATTCAACCGAGTCCTAGCCGATGCCATACACTGGGTGACACACGTCCGATAGATGAGAGAGAAAATTGCTCGCATCAAATGGGTAAAGGTGATGCTACTTACCCACCCGATATGGATGGAGACCGTAGGATCTGGAGGCTCCAGATCAACAGTGGAGAAATGATCCAATGGATGACTGGATTCGATGGGGAAATAAACTGAGTCACATGAGATTTGAGGTCCGGTATGACCGATGAGTTGGTAGAGGAATTCGTTTCGTGGGAAATCTTGGAGCAACAGAAATAACGACCATTCAAAGAGAACTAACACCTGTTCGTGAGGAAACAGGTGGCCACCTCTCTATGAAGCGTTACATAGTGATGATGACGCAGAGCAGGAGAATTCAAGCATATAGAGGCAAGAGATCTAGGGAGCCAGGAAGCGGAAATGAACAGTTAGGGAATGGATTGGCTTTAAGTCACAAATAGACAAAGATTAAGAGAAGGAGGCAAAAAGAGAGAGAAGCAAATTGCAGAGAACAAAGAAGCCAAGATGACCTACAGACAAAGGCAGCATCGAGCAGACAGAGAGAGATAGAGAGTCCGAGAGTCTGTGAACTCTAGAGAAGGCTTGAGAGGTTGAAGCAACTCTTCTGTGTATACCTGTCAAGTATTGAGTACCAAATTGGACTCATACCACTGAGACTAGTTGAGGTCAAGATTCAGTAAGGGGAGTCTGTGTACTCTAGAGACTTGGGGGATCCAAGTACAATCCGACTGATCATCATCTATTCCGTGAGATTCAATTTGAGCTCACTGTTGTAAAAACTCTACTTTTAAGACACAATTGAAAGGCCAGCACTGAAGGCTGGGCCAGGAGATGTAGCCCAGGAGGATTGGGTGAACTCCTTATTAAGCTTGTTGTGTTTTATGTGTTTTCTCACTGTGTTTCTCTTACTATTTTAGTGTATGTGTATCTCACACTATTATCGATCCGTTGCATAAAATAACATAGGCACACCCCAGTACATGAGTCTGTAATACCTTCATTAATTCACTGAGGTCATTTACGGGTGATTTTAGATCAAGTGGTATCATATCTCCTAGGTTATTAAAGTTAGACAATCTTGTGCTGCATTTTGTTGTTGAATGCTAACTAGACCAAAGCTTAAATCAGGCGAAGGAGAGTTGGTTGAAACTAGCCTGGAAATTCGAAGAGTATATTCCAAGAAGAAAATGTCAGAAGAAAATCCCTTGGAATCAAATTCCCAGTTCATGGATAGTTTTATGACCCTGAAGTCAATGGTGGAGGAAATGTATAGTGACTTTAGGAAACATAAAGATGAAGATTCATCAAGCTCGAAACAAGACAAAGGAGTAGAAGAATCTCTCCTCCATGACAACTCTAAAGGCAAAGGGTAAGAAGAAAAATTTCTCACACCTCCTAATAGCCCTAAAAGTAAAAAGAGGACATCTTTGATTAAATTAGATGTTAAATTTGACATACCAATGTATGATGGAGAGTTGATTGCAGAGAAGCTGGATAATTGGATCAGACAGATTGATGTTTATTGCAGAGTGCAAAGCATTGACTCGGACAAAAGTAAGATTCAACTGGCCAGCCTACGCCTTGGAGGCACTGCCTTGGTATGATGAGAAGGCAAGGCAAGATGCAAGCTAACATGAAGAAACATGGTAAGATTCTTTTTGTCTGGAGTGAATTTGTTTCTACAATCAAAAAGTAGTTCTATCCACTAGCTTACATGCAGCAAGCCATAATGAGCTAGCAAACTTTTCACCAATTGAAAGAGCAAAGTGTACAAGGTTACACCCAAGAATTTAGGAAAAGAGCTTTGATTCTAGGAATTTCATTAGACTCACTTGAGACTCTATTGAAGTAAATAGGTGGTCTACATAACTACATGAGGCACACCATCCTCATATTTAATCCCACTAGTATAGATGAGGTGTTCGTTCAGGCTACACATCTAGAAGTGAGAGGTAAGAATGGGAATCCAGAAGTTGGGGGATCATCCCAACCCACTGCAAGCAAAAATAAGGAGAAAAGAAAACAAAAATGGAAAGAGAGGAAGACAAACACTGCACAGAAAAGAAAGTCTTCATGCACTCACTGTAAGAATGATGGGCATGATGATGAGCACTATTGGATTCTACATCCAGAGATGAGGCCTAAAAAGTTTGAGGAAAATAAGAAGAAGACTGCTACAGCTATTCAAAAGGATTTGGAGTCAGACTCAAGAGATGAAGCAACAATCGCAGCCACAGGTATAAAAGGTAAAAATTCTGAAGCATCTACTAGTAATTCTGCACAATCTACTGATAATGAAGAATATGAGAGAAAAAGACGTGATATTTTTCATATTCGAGCTATTTCCAAGCATCAAAAGGTTGATACTTTGTTTGATAGTGGCTCACAAGTAAATTTATTTTCTGAAGCAATTGTAAAGAAGTTGGGATTACTGACTACACCTCACAAGAAGCCATACCCATTAGGTTGGTTATGTGATAAAGCACAAATACAAGTGACTAGATAATGTAAACTTAAGTTTTCTTTTGGGTCAACATTTGTAGACGAGGTTGAGTTAGATATAGTTCCTTTGGATATATGTGGAATTGTTTTAGGAAGTCCTTACTTGTATGTTAGAAAAGCTATTTTCTATAGAGCTGAGAACAAGTATCTACTCGTTAAAGATGGAATTGAATATATTGCAAGGGCTCATAAGCTCAAGAATAATTATACTCTCATAAACTCAGGGCAGATGAAACGAATTGTAAGTTCATGCAAACAATTTTTACTGATGGTTGTAAAGGAAAAGAAACCTGATAAAAGATTAGTACAACACCAGTACTAGCACTGCCCGATCTTCAAAGACCATTTGAGATTCAAACGGATGCCAGTGATTATGCCATGGGAGTAGTGCTGATACATCACGATAAACCCATATGTTATCATTCTGAGACATTTAATTCTGCAATAGTTAACTATCCCACATATGATAAAGAATTGTATGCATTAGTATAGAGTGTGAAAAAGTGGAAACATTATTTAATGGGCAAAGAGACAATTATACATACTAATCATCAACCACTTCAATATCTACACTCCCAAACTAAGTTGCAGCAATCAAGACATTATAGATGGATGGGTTTTCTACAACAGTTTCGGTCAGCCATCAGATACAAAAATCACATACACAACAAATTTGCAGATATGTTACCTAGACCAATTATAAATGAATCTACTATACTTAAGCACAATTCAGTATTGCATGAGATCTACATTGAACAATATGCTCAAGATATAGATTTTAAAGATGTATATGCAACTTTAAGTCAAGGAAAACGAGTAGAAGAATTGGATTATCATGTTAAGGACCGACTCTTGTATCATTTTGGGAAGATATGCATTCCACAAACTGAAATAGTAAAGATAATTCGAGAAGCACACACTTCTCTAATATTAGGTCACTTTGGTGTAAGTAAAATAGTTGCACAGCTGCAAAGATTTTGTTATTGGAAAAAAATGAATGAGATAGTTTCTAAATATGTAAGAGGATGTACCATGTGTGCTAAAAGCAAGCCCAGTAATAGAAAACTAGGCTTGTACACTCCATTACCAGTTCCTTCGCATCCTTGGGAAAGTGCTTCCATGGACTTTGTTGGAGGACTGCCTAAATCTAGGAAAAGTCATGACTATCTATATGTTGTTGTGGATAGGTTCAGCAAAATGTGTATTTTAATACCTTGTAACAAACAAATTACAGCTGAAAAAACTGCAAAGTTGTTCTTTCAACATGTATGGATTCTGTTAGCTCTGCTATATAATCAGGATTTTCTAAAGCTGGAGGCCAACCTGGTCCTTGGTCATGCTCAAAAAAGGCCTAAAATGGTTATCCTCACCTTCCTCCATTACCTCGCCCATTCCCCTCTCATCTCCTTTACCCATGTTTTTGTTAAAAAATCACATAAAACTCTTTTCCTTAAGCCTCGGGCGTTAAAACCCCAAAACCCCATAAAACCCATGCCCATATGACTATGCGCCTTCACAAATTCTTCACTCGTCATCGCAACCGTTGATTGTTGCACCCTGATCCAACGGTCCCCCGTCACATTTGATGAAAAACCTATTCAACTGATTCTCCACCATCCGATCATCTCTGCCACGATCGAATGGCATTCACTCTTCCCGTGCCCACAAAGTGACAGCCCATTAACGCGCGATGGAGAGCATTTTTTGTTGCCACGCGTCACCCTTTGAATGGAATCGCATGCCGCTATCCTTTTACCGCCCTGTGTTAGAAAGTGGTGCGGGCAATACCACTTACCGCTCATCCTCCGTCCTCGCCCGTTGACTCCCACGTGTCTCCTCCGTCTGATAGCCGTTGGATCTGTCCGCCCTAGATCCAATGGCCCACGATCATCCTACTCCCATATCTCCCGATACCCTCCTCCAAACAATTCCAGCTATCCATTTTCTAGATCCTACGGCTAATCTTCCTCCGTCACCCAACTCATCCGTTTACCATGCAGTACACGACCCTTGATCATTCCGTGCACCCGAAGGACGAAGATAACCAGTTTGCAGTAGTTCCTCAACAACCACATTCAAGAGACAGTAGGGACAAGAAGGAAAAGGACAGAGCTCGATTAGGTAAATGCATTTAACAATTATGGGACTTCATTCCATACGACACTCTAGCCACCTGAGAGGACAACAAAGCACCTAAGAAGATTGGATTTGCTCACTGAAGCAGGCAAATTGTGCCAGAGACTCTTTCGGGCAGTGAAAGTAGTTGGTGGTCAATTATGACCTCCCCATACTTAGAATGGTTGAGTGCCATTGTAATTAAAACTCTATATATACCCAGAAACAAGATGTAATCAGGGTTGGTGGTTGTCATTTTGATGTAAGGTTCAACTTCTGGAGACTGTAACTACTTTGATACTTGCAGCATCTCGTCTTCATTTTCAGCTAATAACAAGCTTCTTTTGTTGTTGATTACTCACTTTTCATTCCTATTCTATTCCAGGCTATGCCTGATGTGTTGTTTTCCTGAACTTTTGAGGTTTAACATTAGAGGATCTATCATCCTATCTCTATGTTAAAGTCTTGTATTTATCAGTGAATGAGTTATTCAGGTTTCTTTTCACCTAGTGACAGAGATTTGTCATCCTGTCTGTGAATTAGGGAATTAGATTTGCAGACCTCTTTACTGGTTGCAGCTGGCCATCACAAGGTCTTGTGGATTTGCTGGTGTGGTCAGTATTCTCCATATTCACCCAATCCTTAAACTGTGAGTAATTGGTGGTCTAAAGCCTTGTAGTCTAGGGGTTTTCATGTATGTCTGGAGTCAAGCAAAGGTAGGAGTGGTTATCTGGCTTAAACAAGCATCATTCCTTCCATTCATCCATCTACAACATTAAGTTGAATTGGTAATGTCTCGAGCATCTCCGAGCTACAACCTAGGAGAGTATCTTATGGAGATAACATTAATTGGCGCCGTTTCCGGGGAGAGGAGATTGAAGCTCAGCTTCCCTAGGAGAACGACATAGTTCCAGCTTTGATGATAGATAAAGCCTGGACACATTTCTGGTTGTAATCATCTATCTGGCGACTCTACTGGAGGATCAACCTAGTGGCGACTCCACATTATAGTTCTGGCTCAATTTGTGAGGCATACCTAGACAAATCCTCAGAAATCGCCAGCTGACCCAGTGCCTACCCATAAGAAGATTGTTAAGCAGAAGAAGACATCACTGAAAGGAGCATCAGGATCAGGTAAGCCTAAGAAATCTTATGTATCTCTGTAGGAGAGTATTATAGCTGAGAATGTACATTTTGAAGATATAGAGCCTAGCATTGTTAGTCGAGAAATACCCTTAGAGATTCACAAAGCTCCTTTTCCTTTTAGTTCCCCTTTGGATCTCAGTCCAAAGAAAGCTTCCCATACATTCCATCACATTCCCTTGTCTCTGTCATCTATTTCATTACTTTCTACCATCTAATCTACCAGTATCCTTCCACCTACCCCAGTCATGGCAGGCCAGCAAGAACCCACAAAGATGGAAAGAATCATAGCTGCTAGGTATGGACCCTTGGTCTTTCCTGTTCCTTTGAATGCCATGCCTGTAGGAGAATACCAGAAATACATGCCTAAATTCACTGGTGCAGAGGGAGTAACAACTAAAGAACACCTTGAATCTTTTTATAGTTATGTTGATAACCTTGATATCAGTGAAGACGATGCCTGGATGAGAGTGCTTGTCCAAAGCCTTGATGGAGAGGCTAGGAAGTGGTTCAGAGAACTAACCCCTAGGTCCATAATAGATATTGAAGCATTAGATGATGTATTTCTGAAGCACTAGGGAGATAAAAAAGACTTGCTTTATTATCATACTGAGTTTGGTAACCTGAAGAGGGAAAATGGGGAAGCATTGCCTCATTTTAATAAGAGATTCAATCCTATGTATAGTAAGATACTGGCTGAAGTAAAGCCTACCCCCACCTCTGCCAAACTTGCCTATGCTAGTGCTTTTGACTCTGATTTCTGCCCACTATTGAGAGAAAGAAGATGTGCTACTCTTGTTGAAATGCAAGATGCAGCACTAGAGGTGGAATCTAATATCATGGCTGCAGAGAAACTCAAAATCCAGGCTGATAGAAGGAGATAGAGACATGAGGCTTCTTCTTCCTCTGCTTCATCTTCAGAACCTAAATTAGACAAAATGACTAAAATGATAGAGTCATTGGCTGCCGAGATATCTAAGCTAAAGGTTGAGCAGAGCTCAGGAAAAACAAGGCTTCCAAACACTTTTGCTCCAAGAAACCCAAATCCATTTAGAAGAGCAAATGAACAGTTGCAAATCATTCAGAGGGGTAAAGAAGCAAATGAAGAACAAAAGGTTAGGGCTCCTTTTCAAAATGTGGTCATGGAGGAGGAGCAGATTGAAGAAGAGGATGAGATTCATTGCATGGAAGATAAAGGAAGTGCTACCTTTTTTACATTGGCTTCCTATGAAGAATCATTGTTGCAGGACCAAAACAGTCAAAGGTGGGACAGAGATGTTGTTCTGCAAACTAATGAATAGCAAAGATACAATCTGAGGTCAAAAGAAAACAATGTCAAGGAGAATCTTGCATAAAAAGATATTGTCCCAATAGAGCAATAGAATATCAGACAGAAAAAATCAGCAGCTGATCCAGTCATCCTCAAAGCACCAGCTCAAGAGGTAAGAGGTCCTGACAATTTCCCTTCCCATTTCAGCTTTGAATCAGAAGTCTAGAAGCTAAAAATATCTGTACCTCTGTTAGAACTGGCAAGGAGTGAAGTTTTCAAAAAGCTTATCCTTGATGCTCTTGAGCTGAAAGCCATATAAGACCCCACTGACTATGTCAATTTGCAAGATGATAAGCCTGCAGTTGTGCTTAGCTGGATGACTGAACCTGCTGATGATAATTCTCCATCATTTTATGTCTCCTTGACCATTCATGAGAAAATTCTCCACAATTGCCTGCTAGACAATGGGGCCAGCCATAATCTGATACCTAAAGCTGTCATGAAAGAGTTAGGCCTTGATATCACTAGACCATATCATGATTTATTCTCATTTGATTCAAGAAAGGTTAAATTCCTAGGATTAATCAAAGACTTGGCCATTACCCTAATTCAGTTGCCCATGAAGAGCATGGTGATAGACATTGTGGTAGTGAATGTCCCTCCTAAGTTTGGCATGTTGTTATCCAAAGGATGGATTAAGAGACTAGGTGTGACACTACAGAATGATTTATCTTATGCCGCAGTCTCAATATTTGGAGGAGAAAGCAGGAGATTGTATAGAGAAGCACAGCTAGCCTACATCATCACCGATGAGGAGAATCATTCCAATCATCCCATTTATGTTGTGGACATTGACTTTGGAGCATGTATCCTCCAAATTGAAGAATCCCATAAGGCCTCAATATAGATCAAGAAACCAGTGAATCAAGCCAGAGAAGAGTAAGGAAGTCAGGTTTGGGAGATGTTCTTTGATGGAGAATGTTCCAGGGAGACTGCAGGAGCAGGGGTAGTGCTGATATCCCCAAAAAAAGAAAGCACACATCTATCTTTTAAGCTGGCTTTCCAGGTCAACAAAAATATAGCAGAATATGAGGCTCTGATATTGGGTCTTAACACAACAAAAGACAGAGGAATTAGGAACATAGAGGTGTTTGGAGATGTTGATCTTATTATTCAGCAAGTGAACATAACTTTTCAAGCAAAGCACCCAAGGCTGAAAGCATATAGAAATGAGGTATGGAGACTCAAAGATTCTTTTGATAATTTTTGTATCTCATATATCCCTAGAGTTAAAAATCAGCTTGGTGATTTCCTTGCTGTGTCTGCTAGCATGTTTATCCCTCCCATGCCTCCCAGACTAGTTTATGAAGTCCATATGAAATATAGACCATCCTTGCTTGATAATGTCCAGCATTTGAAAGTTTTTGAAGATGATGATGAAGTGAATAGGTTTCTGCAAGTCATTGGTGAGTTCTCTGAAATGCAAATTGACCAAGAAAATAAAGCCTTAGAAGAAAGCCCCCAGCCCTGGCTTAGAAACAAAATTGGTAGAGATAGCATCATCAAATTGCCCAGCAATTAGATACCTAAGGGTCTAGTTCCTTTAAAAAAATTTGTTTGACTAGAATGATGTGCCTTATAAGGTTGCCAAAAAGAATACCAAACTGCAGTCCATAGGTATAACATGGGGATCCCAGATCAGCCAAGATACATAAATCTGTCCACTTGCCTGTCTGCTGACCAAAGTGCTGAATATTGCAATTTAATAAAGTAATTTGTTGATGTCTTTGCCTAGGAATATAGTGACTTGAAGACATATGACAAAAATATCATCTAGCATAAAATCCCTTTAGAGAAAGACACCATCCCTCTTAGATATTCAAAATGGGTAGCCACTTTAGGAGTGGTGAGGAAGAAAAGTGGAGAAATTAGGCTTTGTGTTGATTTCATAAACTTAAACAAATGCTCTAAGAAAGACAACTATCCTCTACCCAAGATGGAGCGTTTTCTGCGGAAGGTCTCAGGGGCCAATGTGATGTCTTTCCTAGATGGATTTTCAGGGTATAACCAAGTTGTACATCTAGATGACCAAGAGAATACTGCATTCACCACTCCTTGGGGCACTTTTATGTATTTCAAGATGCCTTTTGGGCTAATGACTACTGGAGCCACCTTTCAAAGAGCTATGGATATAGAATTTGAGGGAGATAAGGATAAGTTTGTTCTTATCTACCTTGATGATATAACAGTATACTCTAGCAGCCATCAAGACCATTTGCAACATTTGAATAAAGTGTTCCTAAAGTGCATAAGGTTTGGGAATTCAGTCAATCCTAAAAAGTCGCAGTTTGCTTTAGAAGGAGGCAAGCTGTTAGGACATGTTTTTTCTACTGCAGGTGTCCGGATTGACCCAGAAAGAGTAAGAGCAATACAGACCTTGTCTTTCCCGAGATCAAAGAAGGATACGTAGTCCTTTTTGGGCAAGATAAATTTTGTGAGGAGGTTTATCCCAAATTTTGCAGAACTTGTGAAGCATATCACCTCCATGTTGAAAAACAGGTCAGAAATCAAATGGACTGATGCAGCAAGAAGATCCTTTGAGTCCATTAAGGAAGCTATTATGGAAGCTCCTACTTTAATCAACCCAAATTACAGCAAGGAGTTCCACATATTTTCATTTGCCTTTGATGACACCCTTGCAACAGTTTTAATGCAAACAGATGAAGAAGGCTCAGAGCATCCAGTGGCATTCTTCAGCAAAACTTTAAGAGATGCTGAGCTAAAGTATGATATCATTGAAAAACAAGCATATGCCCTTATCAAAACTTTGAAATATTTTAGCATTTACATCCTGCATTCCAAGATAATTTCATTTGTACCCTGTGCTTCAATAACATATGTCCTAATGTAGCTTGATGCTAATGGAAGAAGGGCTAAATGGATTGCAAAGCTAATTGAATTTAATATAGAACTAAATCCCACCAAGCTGGTCATAGGTCAGGGCCTTGCCAAATTAATGGCTAAAGAAAATTGCAAAATGTTGGACATGAATTTGATAAGTATAATTTTAGAGAATGGTCAGTTAGAAGAAGAAACAGTCGAACCTGGAAAAGCTCAGTCATTGGCAGAAAATATAGCTTCTTGTGGATGGTATGCTGTAATAGCTCAATTTTTGTTGAAGCTAGAGGTTCCTCCAGGTATTAGTTCAAGCCAAGCCAGAACTATTAAGCTCGGGGCAGCAAAACATTTCGTTCATGAAAACCTGCTCTACGGGAGGGACCCCTCTGGAATTCTTTTGAGGTGTCTGGAAAAAGAACAATCCATGGAAGCATTGTAGCAGTTTCATTCCAGCATGTGTGGAGGGCATCATTATTGGAAAACTACAACCCAAAAGATTCTCAGAGCTGGGTGTCATTGGCCCAACTTGTTTGCTGATGTCCTTTCATTTGTTAAATCATGTGACAGGTGCCAAAGATTTGAAGGGAAAGAGCAATTGAAGTCCCTTCCCCTAAGACCCATACATGTTAATGGCCCTTTCCAGCAATGGGACTTGGATTTCATTAGAGAAATCAATCCACATTCTAGTGGCCAGCACAAATGGATCTTAGTCGCCACTAATTATTTCACTAAATGGATTGAAGTAATCCCTACCAGAAAGGTTGATCACCATGTGGTCAGAAGATTCTTAACAGAGAACATTTTCACCAGATTTGGTTGTCCACATAAATTAATTACAAACAATGCAGCAGCCTTTAGGGAAAATGATTTGGTGGACATGTGCAATTCAATAGGCATTAGACTGGTCCATTCCACCTCATACTACCCTCAAGGCAATGGTCTAGCGGAATCTTGCAACAAAATCCTGATAAGGATGATTAAAAAGTTGCTGGAAGACAACAAAAATAATTGGGATTCTAAGCTCAGGTATGCACTATGGGCTGATAGAGTTACCACAAAGAAATCCACAATGACTTCTCCATTCAATTTGGTATATGGCACTGAGGCTCGGTTCCCAATTCAATTAACCCTCCCTATGGCAAAGTTCCTACAAGAAGAGTAGAATGGGGAAGAAGACATGGAAAAAAGGATCATTGATTTAGTAGAAGCACATCAAATCAGAGAACAACTGGTTGAAAGGTCTGTGGCACATCAAAAGAAGATCAAGGAAGCCTTTGACAAGAGGAAAAAAATAGATAATTTTCAGATTGACGACTTGGTTCTTAAATGGGATGCACTGAAAGAGAAGAAAGGCAACCATGGGAAATTTGATGCTTTATGGACAAGGCCTTTTATCATTTCTTAGATCCAAGGGAACAATACTTTCATATTGCAAAGCATGGAAGGGGAGACAATTTTTGATGGCCTAGTTAATGGGCGATTTTTGAAAATTTATGTTGTTTAAGGTCTTCAGGCCTTTAGACTGTAAATATGTTATTTTATCAGTTTAGCGTAGGCTCAGTTAGACTCCATGTTGAATGGAACACTAGGAAATTTTGCTAATTTGGTTTTCACATAAAAGGCAATGATCTGCAGTTCTTGAGACCTCACAGGGAGGATCTCATCCCCAAAAGTATCCAGTGTTAGCTCTGCTATATAATCAGGTTTTTCTAAAGCTAGAGGCCAACTTGGTCCTTGGTTGTGCTCAAAAAAGGCCTGAAATGGTTATCCTCACCTTCCTCCATTACCTCGCCCATTCCCCTCTCATCTCCTTTACCCATGTTTTTGTTAAAAAATCACATAAAACTCTTTTCCTTAAGCCCCGGGCATTAAAACCCCAAAACCCCATAAAACCCATGCCCATATGACTATGTGCCTTCACAAACTCTTCACCCGTCATTGCAGCCATTGATTGTCGCACCTCGATCCAATGGTCCCCCATCACATCGGATGAAAAACCTATTCGACTGATTCTCCACCATCCAATCATCTCTGCCACGATCAGACGACATTCGTTCTTCTCGTGCCTGCGAAGAGACAACCCATTAACATGTGATCAAGAGTGGTTTCCACTACCACGCATCACCCTTTGAATGGAATTGCATGCCGCTGTCCTTTTACTGCCCTGTGTCTAAAAGTGGTGCGGGCAATAACACTTACCGCTCGTCCTCTGTCCCCGCCCGTTGAGTCCCCCGCATCTCCTCTGTCTGATAGCTGTTGGATTTATCCGCCCGAGATCCAACGGCCCACGATCATCCTGCACCCATATCTCTCGATACCCTCCACCAAACAATCCTAGCCGTCCATTTTCTAGATCCTACGATTGATCTTCCTTCGTCACCCAACCCATCCGTTTTCCATGCAGTACGTGACCCTTGATCATTCAATGCACCCAAAGGACGAAGATAACCAATTTTTGGTATTGTTTGCAGTAGTTCCTCAACAACCACATTCAAGAGACAGTAGGGCCAAGAAGGAAAAGGACAGAGCTCGATCAAGTAAATGCATTTAACAGTTATGGGACTTCATTCCATACGACACTCCAACCACCTGAGAGGACAGTAGAGCACCTGAGAAGATCGGATTTGTTCACTAAAGCAGACAAATTGCACTAGAGACTCTATCAGGCAGTTAAAGTGGTTGGTGGTCAATTATGACCTCCACATACTTAGAATGGTTGAATGCCTTTGTAATTCAAACTCTATATATACCCAAAAACAAGATGTAATCAAGGTTGATGGTTGTCATTTTGATGTAAGGTTCAACTTTTGGAGACTGTAACTACTTTGATACTTGCAATGTCTCGTCTTCATTTTCAGCTAATAACTAGCTTCTTTTCTTGTTGATTACTCACTTTTCATTCCTATTATGTTCTAGGCTATGCTTGATATGTTGTTTTCCTGAAATTTTTAAGTTTAACATTAGAGGAGCTGTCTTCCTATCTCTATGTTAAAGTCTTGTATTTATTAGTGAATGAGTTATTCAGGTTTCTTTTCACCTAGTGACAGAGAGTTGTCATCCTTTTTGTGCATTAGGGAATTAGATTTACATACCTCTTTACTGGTTGCAGCCGACCATCACAAGGTCTTGTGCATCTATTGGTGTGGTCAGTATTCTCCATATTCACCCAATCCTTAAACTATGAGTAATTGGTGGTCTAAAGCCTTGTAGTCTAGGGGTTTTCACGCATGTCTGGAGTCAAGAAAAGGTAGGAGTGGTTATATGATTTAAACAAGCATCATTCCTTCCATTCATCTATCTACAATATTAATTTGAATTGGTAATGTCCCAAGCATCTTCGATTTATAACCTAGGAGAGTTTCTTGGGGAGATAACAGGTTCATTTCGGATTACCCACTTCCATTATATCTGATCGAGACACCCAATTTGTTGGGAAGTTTTGGTTGAGTCTGTGAGAACTGATGGACACCAAACTGAAGAAGAGCACAGCCTTTCATCCACAGACAGATGGCCAAACAAAAGTGGTCAATAGGACAATGATCCAGTTGCTCAAAGGCTATTGCATCAAGCATCCCAAACTTTGGGATGAACATTTATGTTATGTGCAGCATGCTTACAACAGAGCTAAACATTCTTCTACACAGAGATCTCTTTTTGAGACCTATTTTGGTTTCACACCAAGGTTTCCCTTGGATTTTGTCTTTGGTAAAGACATATCAGTTGATGGACATAGTGATGTGGACAAGGCAACCAAGTTCATTGAACAAATCCAAGAGATTCACCAGGAAGTATAGGAATAGCTAGAAAAGAGCCAAGCCAAATACAAGACAAGGCATGACAAGCATCAGATGGAGCATAGTTTCCAAGTTGGTGATCAAGTCTGGCTATATATCAGCAAAGACAGAATGCAAGGTGAAGGTAAAAAGCTAAATCCAATAAGGTATGGACCTTTCAAGATACTTGAGAAAATTGGTGAGAATGATTTTCGCCTTGATTTACCAACTTACATGCACATCTACTCAGTCATTAATACAGACAACTTGAGACTATTTGAACCTTCATTAATTGAAGATCCCGAAGAGCAGAGTCAATTGCCTTCTATTAATGATCTGTTACCTGAATATCTTAATGAATTGCAGGAAGACACAGTTCTAGACAGGAAGGTGAGGACGACACGCAGGGGAGATATTGAGTACCTCAGGATTGGACTCAAGGGTTCAAAGCCAAGGAGTTCAAAGTGGATAGAGATTGGACAAGTGAAATAGCTATACCCTCACTTAGTCAATGCTTGTAAACCAACTTTTGGTGGTCCAAAAGCTTTTTCAGTGGGAAGGCCGTGATCTGAATTGGATCCTTAAACTCTCTTAAAGTTTCCCGAACTCTGTAACAACTCATGCCGAAGTTTCAAAGTCTTATGGATGTCAAGCTTATCATAAATAACCTCTGAAAAATGGCTGGCACAAATTGACAAACATGAGATCAAATCTAGAAACAGAGGTGGCTTCTAAAGCGCTAATCGTGTATCGCAAGGCATCCCCCTCAGTGAAGGAAAGCCTCCAAGCACTCAGTCATGAGGAAAGCATAAAATTGCATGGAAATCGTTGATTCCGTCAGAAGGCGGGTCCCGCACTAAAAACGGCAAGATATCAAAAGGGCTACAAGCGGTAAGCAGGTTCGACCGAGTCTCGCTCGATGCCATACACTGGGTGACAAACGTTTGGTGGATGAGAGAGA
This sequence comes from Pinus taeda, assembly GCA_000404065.3. Lineage (NCBI taxonomy): Eukaryota > Viridiplantae > Streptophyta > Pinopsida > Pinales > Pinaceae > Pinus > Pinus taeda. The sequence continues at coordinate 44,717 of APFE031588904.1, read as the reverse complement.
AAACCACTCACATCGGACAGGTAAAGGCCATGCTACTTACTAACCTGATATGGACGGAAACCGTAGGATTTAGAGGCTCCAAATCAACGGCGAAGAAATGATCCAATGGATGACTGGATTCGACAGGGAAATAGACTGAGTCACATGAGATTTGAGGTCCAATATGACCGATGAGTTGGCAGAGGAATCAGTTTCGCGAGAAATCTTGGAGCAACGGAAATAACGATTGTTCAAAGAGAACTGACACTCATTTCGTGAGGAAACAGGTGGCCACCTCTCTGTGAAGTGTTGAGTAGGAGCATGATTGTTTAGAGGTCTTTGTTTCAGCCGGATGTATACCCCAAGAATTTTGTACACCCCTCCACGTGACAGGGTGCAGGGGGAGACTTTTCCTCCCCCCCCCCGCAGGGGTTCGGGGGGGCCGATCCCCCCCAGCTGGGGGGTCCAAGGGCCAGTGGTCCCTCGACGGGGGTTTCGGGGGCAGCGCCCCCAAAGCTAAAAACAGATGTAAAATTGCCTTGTAAAAGTATAGTAATTTCTAGTCAATCTGGGCCGTTCATTAGGCGGATGATCTCACGGTAGAACTTATGTTTAGTTTAGGGTTTTGCCCTAGAAGGCAACCCCTCTCTTTGCATGAGGGCATTGTATTGAGGCTATGATATAGATGTGTATTCTTCGAGCGAGAAATAGAGAAGTGAGACTATGAGAGAAAATAGAGGATATTACAGTGGATCTACTATAGGTTGTGTCTCTTCATTTTGCTGGATAATAGAAAGGAAGGACTGGTTGTTTGGGGTGGAAGTAGCCCAAACTAGGTGAACCACGTATATTTGTGTCTCTCTGGTTTTACACGTTTTCTGTGTTTATATTTCTGAAATATTCTATGTGTTCCATTGCTTTGTAATATATAATTTTCTAACAACAGGTGTCAAAGCCGAAGGTCTATTTGGCTGATAAACTCGCAAGAAAGAAGGGTTCCTCGTTCGAGTGGGAGCAATGGCGAAAGATGGTAAGTTTAGGGTAGAGAAATTTAACGGCCAATACTTCTCGCTGTGGAAGATGCAGATGGAAGATTATCTGTATCAGAAAGATTTGTACCTACCATTGGGTGGAAAAACAAAGATGCCGACAGGTATGACAGATGAAGAATGGAACCTTCTCAATAGAAAGGCACTCAGAACAGTACGGTTGTGCCTCGCAACGTCAGTCGCCTTCAACATTTCGAAGGAAACAATGACAAAGGGTTTGATTAAGGCGTTGGAGAAACTATATGAAAAACCCTTGGCCTCAAACAAGGTATTTCTTATGAAACAGTTATTTAATATGAAGATGTCAGAAGGTGGATTTGTTGCAGACCATTTAAATTATTTTAATACTGTTACAAGTCAGTTATGTTCTGTAGGGGTAAACTTTGATGATGAAGTTAGAGATCTGTTATTCTTGTGCTCATTGCAAGAAAGTTGGAATGATTTAGTAATGTCTATTAGTAACTCTGTTTCTGGATCTAGTACTTTAAAGTTTGATGATGTTGTCGGTGCTATCCTGAGCGAGGAAATGCAACGAAAAAGCTCCGGTGAGACATCGGGTAATGCTTTGAGTGCAGAGTCTAGGGGAAGAAAAATGGAAAGATGAAGGAGCTTAGGATATCACAGTAAATCAAGGAAAGGCAGATCCAACTCCAGATTACTGTGCTGAAAATGCGAAAAGAAATGACACCTAAAGAAAGACTGTAGATCTCAGAAAGGAAAAGAAGGAGATGCACAGCAAGAAAACAATCATGAAGCAAATGTGACAGGTGAGGTGTTATAATATTCTTTGATTCTTTCTTTCGAAAATATTACTGATTCCTGGGTGGTAGATTCAGGGGCCTCATTCCATGCCACACTTGATAAGAAATATTTTCGTGACTATGTTAAAGGAGATTTTGGACAAGTCCATTTGGGTGATGGTAAACCCTGTAAAATTGTTGGAAGGGGTAAGGTTCTTGTAAAACAACAGAATGGAAACCAATGGCTACTAAAGGAGGTAAGGCATGTTCCAGATCTGAAGAAAATTTTGATTTCAATAGGGCAGTTAGGCGATGAAGGTTGTGTGAAAACTTTCACAGATAAAGCTTGGAAGGTCACCAAAGGAGCCCTGGTAATAGCAAAATGTGAAAAGGTTGGTACATTGTATTTATGCAATGGTATTTCTAACTTTGTTAATGCTTTAACTTCCAAAGAAGCAGATGCAGCATTATGGCATCATAGGCTTGGACACATGAGTGAGAAGGGGATGAATATTCTTCATTCAAGGAATTTGTTGCCAAGTTTGAAGAATGTTGATTTGGACTTCTGTGAGAATTGCATTTATGGAAAATAAAAGAGAGTCAGATTTCTTAGAGTTGGGAAAGAAAAGAAGAGTGAAAAATTAGAGCTTGTGCATATAGAAGTATGGGGACCTGCTCAGGTATCATCTCTCAATGGCTCTCGCTATTATGTTACTTTTATTGATGATGCAACTAGAAAAACTTTGATTTATTGTATTAAGAATAAATCTGATGTATTTGATACTTTCAAGAAATGGAAAGCTTTGGTTGAGATTGAGATAGGAAAGAAATTAAAGTGTCTTAGATCAGATAATGGAGGTGAATATTATAGCAAAGAGTTTGATAGGTACTGTTCAGAGCATGGAATTCGCAGAGAGAAGGTAGTTCCAAGAACACCAAAAGAAAATGGTGTGTTAGAAAGGATGAACAAAACAATCATGGAGCATGCAAGGTGCATGAGATTGCATGCAGGATTTCCTTTACAATTTTGGGTAGATGCTATAGATATTGTTGTTTATCTAATAAACGGAGGGCCTTCAAGTTCCTTGGATGGTGGTGTTCCAGAGGAAGAATGGATAGGAAAAAAGGTAAACTACTCTTTTTTATAGCCTTTTGGTTGTGAGGCCTTTGTCCATATTAATAAAGAAAACATAACAAAGCTTGAGGCAAAATCAAATAAACGTACCTTTATTGGATATGGTGTTAATGATTTTGGTTATCACTTATATGATTATGAAAATCACAAAATCATTAGGAGCAGAGATGTAATATTCAATGAAAAGGTCTTGTATAAGAATCATTTGTAGGAAAAGAAATAGGAAAAGGAAAACAAGGAATACACAGTTCTTGATGAAATCACTGAAAAATTAAAGGTGCCTGAAAATAATAATAGTCAACAACCATAACAACATCAACCACCACAATAGCAACAGGCACCCCAAACACCTGAAAGTGGTCGTAGAAGATCTACCAAGATAAGTATACCCCCTGAACGATACTCTACTTCATTATATTATTTATTGTTCACTGATTCTGGTGAACCCGAATGTTATGAAGAAGAAATGCAGGTTGAAATCAGGAATAAGTGGGAGTTAACCATGGAAGAAGAGATGGACTCCTTAATGCATAACTAGACTTGGGACTTAGTCAGGTTGCCTGCAAGTAAAACTACATTGCAGAATAAATGGGTTTACAGGTTGAAGGAAGAAGATGGAGGAAAATAGAGGTACAAAGCTAGACTTGTGGTGAAGGGGTTTGCACAAAAGAAAGGTATTTTGATGAAATATTTTCTCCTGTTGTTAAAATGACTTCAATCAGAACTATTTTAAGTCTAGTAGCAATTGAAGATTTGCATCTTGAGCAGTTAGATGTAAAGACAGCCTTTCTCCATGGGGGTTTGGAGGAAGAGATATATATGCAACAGCCACAAGGATATGAAGTGAAAGGGAAGGATAAACTAGTGTGCAGGTTGAAGAAGAGCTTGTATGGATTAAAACAGGCTCCAAGGCAGTGGTATCTAAAATTTGACAAGTTTATGTCTGAACAAGGTTATACTAGATGTCACTCTGATCACTGTGTTTATCTGAAAAAGCAAAATGATGGCAGTTATATTATATTGTTATTGTATCTAGATGACATGCTTGTTGCAGGGTCTAACATGCAGGAAATAAATGTGCTCAAAAGAAAATTGGCAAATTCATTTGCAATGAAGGATTTGGGGGCTGCAAAACAAGTCCTTGTTTTGAGAATAACTAGAGACGGGAAAAATCACAAATTAACATTGTCTCAGAATGAGTACATACAAAAGGTTTTGAAAAGGTTTAATATGCACAATGCAAAACCAGTTAGTACACCTTTTTCTAGCCATTTCAAACTTAGGAAGGAAATGTGCCCAAAGACCCAAGAAGACATGGATTATATGTCTAAAGTTCCATATGCATCAGCAGTTGGAAACTTAATGTATGCAATGGTATGCACAAGGCCTGATATTGCACATTCAGTGGGAGTTGTAAGCAGGTACATGAACAATCCAGGAAAGGAACATTGGATGGCAGTGAAATGGATTCTGAGATATTTGAAAGGTATCACAAATCAAGCATTATGCTTTGGTGGTTCAAACATTTCTCTACAGGGATATGTTGATGCAGATTTGGCATGTGACAGAGATAAAAGGAGGAGCACTACAGGATATGTATTTACTGTAGGTGGAACAACTGTCAGTTGAGTTTCAAAAATCCAAAGTGTTGTTGCACTTTCAACAACAGAAGCAAAGTATGTTGCTGCTATAGGGGCTAGTAAAGAAATGATTTGGTTACGAAGGTTTATGGGTGAATTGGGTAAGGAGCATGATATGGGCACGTTATACAGTGATAGCCAAAGTGCCATTCATCTTGCAAAGAACTCAGCATTTCATTCCAGGACTAAACACATACAGCTCAAGTACCATTTTATTTGATCATTGTTGGAAAATGGAGAGTTGAAGCTGTAAAAGATACACACTAGCCAGAATCCTACAAATATGCTAACAAAAGTTGTAACCAAGGAGAAACTAAGAATATGCTCAGTTTCAATTGGTCTTCAAGGATGATGATGAAGATGAGAAACAACTAGGTCTAAAGAGGATTCATTGTCCAGCAAATGAAGCAATGGTGGAGTTCCTACAATCATTCTCCAAGTGGGAGATTGTTGGGTGTGGAGCATTGATTATTTAGAGGTCTTTATTTCAGCTAGATGTATACCCTAGGAAGTTTGTACACCCCTCCACATGGGGGGGGGGGGGAGGGGTGTGGGGGGGGGGGGACCGCGGGGGTTTGGGGGGGAATCCCCCTAGCTGGGGGGTCTGAGGGCCAGCGATCCCCCGGTGGGGATTTCGGGGGCAGCATCCCCGAAGCTAAAAAAAAATGTAAAATTGCCTTGTGAAAGTATAGCAATTTCTAGTCAATCTGGGCCATTCATTAGGTGGATGATCTGACGGTAGAACTTATGTTTAGTGCAAGATCGTCAAAGAGGAACTCGCCAAACCTGGAAGAGGGATGATACACGATTTTCACTCTACAGGATTAGGTGACACTAGAGCACCATTGGAGACATGGCTCCAAAGAGGGGCAGCTCAAGATCCAGGAGAAGAGTCTGAAGGCTTATCAAGCGGAGATGTTGATGGAACCATCATGAAATCTAACTCAGAGGATATGAGAGCCACTACGAAATGAATCCATGAGAGAGGGAGGAGAATCTATAGCAACAACAATGTCAAAAACAAGGAAAGGAGCTCCCATGGAAGAAGCAAGAGTTTAGGAGGGTGGCCCCTGACTAGGGCCGAACCCTAGCCACCACAATAGAGTAGCGAAAGCCATGGAATATTGTTGCATCCAAAATGATTTTTATGCCATGTTAAAGAGTTTCTATAACTCTCTGTATCTTTTTTCCATATATTGAGAATAATATTAAAATTGTATTTTTAATGTATGTGCAAATGTAAATTAAAATGAAAAAAGAGATTCTTCTTATGACTATTTCAAATATCAATAAAAATAATTTAAAGCTTAAAAGAGATTGGAATAGAAATGAAATTTATTAATTAAACCATTAAGTAACAGTATAAAAGTATATGAATGTTCTCCAGGATTCTTGTATACTAAATTGTAACATACCTTATACCTTAGACTTCAAATAAAACATGCTACTCAACATGTTCACTTAGACTCATTGATCATAACACAAGAAATATAATGCCTACATAAAAAGTCAGCTAAACAAAAAATAACTCTAAATATATAAATACCCATGTAATATTTGTATAATCACCTTGGAGAAAGCACCAACTTTAGATATTATAGTTTTAGAATGACCTTAAGTGAATTATTAGCTTCAAAATTCAACTCCCGTGGACATATGTGAAAGTAATCCTATTTAAAAACTGAGAGTTGTCCTTTAGTGACGGTCATGGCTGAAGAATTTGTATTTTGCATCGCTAAAGGGTAATAAATCTGTTGTTTTCACTTATGACTTCGATTTTATATATAGAGAGAGACTGTAGGTGGGAGTTTTGGCACCATGAATGCAAGGGCGCGAGGGGGTCACACCTCCTTTCAGAACGTTCTTACTAGTAGGCATATTTTGGTGGAGGAAAAATAGTTCTAGAGGGGAGCTCCTTTGAATCTCTTCAAATGCCTATCCTAGGAGATCAGTGGCAAACACGTATACATGGTCAATGTATACCTAAAGCCCCTCAAAACCCTAGATTTATTATCCCTTCAAATTTTTTGGATGATTATAGAAGATACATGAGGGATCATGCTTTCATATGTAAGTTTATAGGGATATGGCCTACAAAGAAGGAATTGGAACAATGGATACATAGAATTGGCAACCAAAGGGCGAGGTGGATCTGAGACTAGCGCCAAAAGGATCTTCCGCAGTTATTTTTTCCAACCTTGAAGACAAAGCTCAAATTTTTGAAGATGGTCTGTATTTCTTCAGTATCGTCAATCTCTATATCAGGAATTGGGAGTCCTGCTTCAACCATGATAAGGAAGATTTCACACAAGCACATGTGTGGGTAAGATTATACTCACTTCCAGTGGATTTTTGGATACCAAAAATTTTAAATGGATTTGGACAAGCACTAGGGAACTTTGTCAAGCTCTCAAAGATCACCAAGAAGGGAAAAAATATGTCATATTCCAGGTTGTGTGTATATATGAACATATCTCAGCCATCGCCATAATCTATTGAGATAGATTAGTAGGGAGATATATGGAGCAACCTCTATATTATGAACATATTTTGTTCAGATGCAGACTTTTCCATGAACATGGTCATATAATATGAGAATTTCCACTAAGAAGAAGGAACAACCTATAGGAGATCACACAACCAACGATGGTTTCACTAAAATACCACCTAGGAGACATAATAACAAGAACTACAACTCATCCAACTCCAAGATATTGGAGCAGAAAAACCCTTTCTCAACAATAGAGGATATTGAGGTAGATCCACAAAAAGGGGAGGATGCTCAAATGGATGTCTTCTTCGCATAACCATCTCAAGACAAAAGTGTGTTTAAACACAAAATAGAGTATGAGGATATTACACAAGAAAGTTCTTATTTTTATACACTGCCAGGTTTTGAAGAGGTGCCCCCCTTATTGAACTAGAATTTGTTAGATCTCACGGAGGAAGAAAAGTTTCTAGTTACCTTGGTGAATGACTCGGCCCAACAAGACCTGGGAGACTTGTGTATCGAGAATAGAGAGATATATTCCAATGCTTATCTTCGATGGAAAACAAAGCATCGAAACTTATTACATGAAAAAATAGCTCAAGCCTTCCAAACTTTTAAGGAAAGGGGAAATAAATCTTAAATAAAAATTCAACGGAAAAAGCTAATAAACCAAAGAAAATAGCAAGGAAAAAAAATCAACCAACCTGGGTAAGTCAAGATCAAGCAACTCATGCTATGATGGATATTCCATCATCTCTACCCAACATTTCATCATGACGATAATTTCAATGAATATTTGAGGGATAAATAGTAGGGGAAAACAACATCATCTTAGCGATATTATTAGAAAATAAAAACCAACTATTGTCATTTTACAAGAAACTAGATTAAGAGGGGACAAAATGATCAACATTGTAGGATTTTGCTAGAAAGGATGTGAAATGATGTCATTGTATGTGAGAGGTAGTGTGGGCACTTTAGCTATATGGTGGACTCCAGGATAAGTATTTTTTAAAGAATGGTGGGCTACAAACTAAAATCTTATAGGTAGCTTCAAGTACATAGGTACAAAAGAAATTGTCTATCTATCTGCAGTATATGGACCTGTTGGTGTTAAGGATAAGTAGGCTTTAATGCAACAACTATAGGATATAAAAATAATAACAGGGAATTATCTATGGGTGGTGGGAGGAAATTTTAATCTTATTAGATCATTAGAAGAGAAAAAAGGACGGGTCCGTAGATTGGACCAAGTTACAAAAAATTTTAACGTGTATTTTGAAAATTTGTGCCTTGTAAACATCCAAACCAATAATTAAATTTATATTTGGAATAATTGTAGAGGGGGTAATAGCCATAAAGGAGGTACTAGCCAAATAACATGTTGGTTAGAGCAATTTATGTTAGCTAAAGTGGTTTTACAAAAAGATATATATCTAGAAGCTTCAATTTCTTTGTGTATGGGGTCGGATCATTGGCCCATCCAACTGGGAATCAATTTGAAGGAAGCTCCACCAAATCATCCTTTTCATTTTGGAATCTTTTGGCTCCAAGTTACATCCTTTGTGTACTTGCTCAAAAAATGGTGGTTGGAATTGAACAACCGAGGTATAAACAAAATGCACACACTTCAACTCAAATTAAAAGCTTTGAAACAAAAGATAAAACATTGGAATAAGCATGTGTTTGGAAACATTTTTGAAGATTAAAAAGAGCTGGAGAGGAAAATGACTAGCATTCAACCAAAAATTATTCTTGAAGACAGATCAAAGGAGTTGGAAGCTTCAAAAGCGGATACTCTTCAAAAGTTAGAAAATAGAAGACAACAAGAAGATATGCTATGGAAACAAAAGTCGAGGATACAACGACTCAAGAATGGGGATATAAATTCTATGCTCTTTCACAATGCTATGATTCCAAGGAAACATCAAAACATATTTTTTTCTCTAATAGGCAAGGACAAGGAAATGAAACTTCAACACTAGGAAATAGAAAGAGAATTGGTAAATCATTTCAATGGTTTATTAACTGAAAATTGGATGGGAAGGGAAGCAACTATAAATGAAGTGCTCCAACATATCCCAATGATGATTAATAATGAACAAAATATAGCGTTGATGAGACCACTCTCCTTGGTTGAGGTTGAAATGGCGGTAATGAACATGCCTAAGAATAAAGCCCCTAGTCCAGATGGATTTACAATGGAATTTTTCCAGGCATGTTGGGGATTCTTAGGTAAGGAAATTCAAGACATAGCAGAAGAATTGAGGATAAATGGATAAGTATATCCAACCCAAAATGAAACGTTCCTCTCGTTAGTTCCAAAAGTAGGCCGCCGAGAGAAGCCTGAAGGCTTCCGACCTATTTCTCTTTGTAATGTGCTCTACAAAATTATTTCCTCTGTTATTGTTTATAGATGGAAACCTTTTATTCCTTTTCTGGTATCTCAGACTCAATCAGATTTCATAAAAGGGTGATAAATTCCAGATGGTGTTACTGTGGTGCAAGAGATTATACACTCATTGAGGGTATCTAAACGCCTAGGTATGATCATCAAACTTCATCTATCGAAAGCTTATGATCTAATATGTTGGACATATCTAGTCTAGATTTTAAGGGCTTTTGGATTTTAATAACACGGGATAACATGGGTTTCGTCTCTTATATCATTAGTATTCTTTTCCATACTAATTAATGGGCCCTCCTCGCAAACTTTCCATCCATCAAGGGGATTTAGGAAACAAGATCCCTTGCCACCATTTCTCTTCATTTTAATTATGGAAGGAGTTGGTCAAATGTTTCATAAAGAAAATGAATCAGGATTTATCTATGGGCTTCGCTTCTATGGCATTCATATTCCAATGTCTTATCAATAGTTTGTTGGTTATGTGACATTATTTGGATTATCTACCTCTAATGAGTTGAAGATAATAAGTATACTTTTGCAAATATTCATGGAAGCATCAAGTATGGTAGTGAATAATGATAAAACACATATTTTTTTCTTTAAATTCCCAAATATGGTTCAACTCAAATTAAGTAGAAATTTGGGTTTAAGTAGAGGCCACTTGCCCTCCAAATATTTAGTGGTGCCACTTATACTATATTACAATAGGATCTCTATATGGGAAGAAATTCTAGAAAAGAATCGTTGTAAAGTAAACAATTAGGAATTCAGGGCACTAAATTTTCCAAGTCATCTAGTTCTGACAAAAGAAGTATTGTAAGCATTTCCAAATTATTATCTATCGATAATGCTAATTCCAATTATAATGTCTAATAAACTAAAATCAATCTGGAGTAACTTCATATGGAAACGATATGCCAAAACACGCAAGTGGCATTGAGTGGGTGAATAAGTTGTCTAACCCAAAGTTGAAGCATGGATTAGGTCTTCGTGATCCTCTACTACTCAATAAAGTGTATGCTATGAAGATTTGGCGGCTCTAGGTTCAGGGTGGTCCTCAATTTTGGAAACATATATGCTCTTGTAAATATTTGTATTTAAGCTCTCAAGCTGTGATGCTGCATTTTTTCGGAGAGATCAAAGGTTCAGGGGTATGGAATTGGGTGCTTCAGACAAAGGATATTTTGAAACAACATTAATTTTGGGAGATCATAAAAGGGACAAAAAAAAATTATGGGAGGAATCCTGGCAATAGTATCCATTGATGCAAGCGAATGAGAAGTTCCAATCTATAAAGACTCTCTCACAAGCTCAAGGATCTCATAAGGTAGTGGATTTTTGGAAGGATACAGGGAAAGATCAGTGTTGGAGATAATGGAAAACACAAAGCGATTGGGAATAATCAAGGGAACAATCTAGGGATTGTCACGAATGGGAGGAATACCAACATACACTACAAAGCAAATTGATCCAAGTATTACACAAGCAGGATATACTCAGGTGGGGGATACAGTCATTTTACACCTTCACGTTAAAATAATCTTACTATATGATAGATGAATTTCTCTTGAAAGAGGAGTGAAAACTATGGAACCATCTATGGACATATTCTAGTTGGCCCAAAACCATGAACTTCTCATGGCTGATATCTTAGGGAAGTTTGTTAACATGGGATTGGTTGAGGGTCCATCAATTTGTTTGCTTTATTCTCAAGAAGATGAGTCTACGAAGCACCTTTCACTTGTGTTCCCTTTTTCCCGAAAACTATGGGATTTTGTTCAACAATTATTTAGGTGTTCTATCCTGAACACCACAATAACTAGAACATGGTTAAAAGATTGGCTTGCACAAAAGATCAAACACCCGATGGTCTCAAAAGCTTGGTAACTAGATCTAGGGTTTTCACTTTGGAATATGTGGAAAGAAAGAAACCTGAGAATTTTTTAAGGAAAAAATGGGACTTTGTCGATCCTACAATAAATTATCCTCAATAACATCATAGAAACAATGTTGGCGTCCCCTCTGGTCACCGAGGATTGTCATCCTGAGGAGACTGGGACACTCATTTTAAAATAACTGAACATCCAAGCCAATTGGGGGGTCACTAATTCTTCTCAGATTGTAAGGAGTAGACTTTCCGGTGCAATCTCATTTGCCCCACCCCAAAAATCTTTCATCAACCTAAGCTTTGACATAACTTCAAAGGGAAATCCAAGTAAAGCAATTTTTGGAGGAATATTCAGGGATGAGAGCTCTAGTCCCATACATGTTTTCACTTCCTCTTGTGGGATGACCACAAATACTATTGTGAAATTTATGGCTCTTAAAAGAGGGCTTCAAATAGTTGTTAGTGTAGGCCTCATATTAATTAAGGTCCAAGGAGATTCTCAAATAGTAATATATTGTATCAATAAGTTGTTACTTGGTCACCCGTGAGAAAAAATCATACACAGTTGACAACTAAAGGCAATGGTTAGCAATATTAGTGATCTATTAACAAACTCTAACTACGTAATTCCCATCCACACATGACGTGAAGGGAATAAGGTGGTGAATTAGGGTAGTTGACAGAGATATGTCTGTACTGATGAATCATGGTTGGAGATGGAATAAAGGGATGGTATATAAGAAGTAAAGAATTGGGTAGATTAGGATAAATTGGCTACCAAATCCTACGTCCCCGATGGAGGTGAGAATACGACAACTTATTTATGGAAGGTGTATTAACGAAAACAATGTTAAATATGGTGTCAAACCTATCTCATAACTCCATTTTTCCAATCATTATTATAATTAACATGCCTGTTTTTGTATGGGAAAAGGACTGGCGACCCTTGGTGTTAGATCCAGGTTCTACACTTGGCCTCACATGATATGCGCATGGTGTCTCCATGCTCTATGTCCTTTGGATCACCTACCCAAGTCCACTCAAATTAATTGTTTGCAGCTGGGGTTTGGAGGTTCTACTTGTTCCAGGATCATGAATAAGGTCATTCCTTCTATCTTCTTCAATATGGAATGCACCTTTCATGGTGGATTGGTTGTCGGAAGAGAACTCTCTGACAAGAGGGTAGTGCTCATTTATAAGCTCATCACGCAACATTGCCTTGGGATGGTTGAGCTCTAATTCAACCTGTACACTTGGCCCTTGTCGTGCAGGTAGTATGGTGCTCAACTCATGAATTTTACTTGTCTCATCACATCTAGAATGTATTATATAGATTTAAGTGGCTCGCAAGGTGGCAGAGAGGTCGTTATTTTGTTGTGGTGGTGGTCGTTCGGCACCTAGAGTCTCATGCATCTCTATACAAATGGTGGCTAAATGATATGGTTGTAAGAGCATTTGAAGGTCAATTTCCACTCATATACTCTCAATTGGTAACACTAGGATATTGTCATGGTCATTCTCATTGTTGGTTTCATAGTGTTTTATTGTCATTTTCAGTCACAACCTTAGGACTATTCAAGGTCGTCTTCTTTCTCAATGTTCTTTATTCCTTTTATACACAACTAGGGGACTGATCCATCTTTCGAATTGGTCACATTTTTACCCTCAGCATTTAACCAAACCTTTGACCCCATTAGGATTTCGTTTAACTATATAGTGCTTATATGTGGGGTTTGGTACTCCGACAACTTTTCCATTTGGTTCTGAAACTTTTGTGTGGTCTTTCTCAATCTTTGTTTTTGCAAGTTGTGTCAATTCTAGTCACTACGAGTAAACATTTATGGGCTTTAGGAAGCTTGGATAGTCATTATATTGGGCTTGTGACGGGTAATTATTCCTCTTCTGCTTCCCCACATATTCCTCTTGTTCTACAGTTAAGTTTTCCTTCTGAATCCCAATGGGATTGCACTCTTGGCAGGTTGATTGTCAGTTTGTTGTTCATTTCCCTGTGTTCGTTGTCAAGTGGTTTGTTTGCAGGTACTACATGGCTCCATGCTAAATATTACCCATCCAACAGGGTGGTGTTCCTGGGGTGTCTTCCTCAAGACACGTGTATTTTTGGGTGGGAATCAGTTGCAAATTATTTTTATGTTGTCCCTCTTGAGGTTAGAAAGGAAATTCTAAATCTAGAAGATAAGGAATTTGGAGATCGAAAATATTTCTCTGATTCAAAGATAGGTGGAAGCAGTTTAAAATGTTTGTTGGATCCAGGAAAATTTCAGAGAATAAGACTTTATTTTCTTCACTCCATCACCCAACATCGTCAAATGGAGATGCTGCTCAACATGGTCATCCGTGACAAGCAAGTTGATAACTACAAACTCTTTGTTGGCCAGGAGGAGATTAAGAGAATATTGCAGGATATCAAATATAATCTAATTGATATATTGTTAAGGCTGAGTCATGTGGAACTGATCTGAAAATGAGATCTTAGACAATTATTAAGGTATTAGAGACTCATCTGCATGGATTTGCCTATGTTACTTTGTGCAATGGATCGATAAGATTGTGAAATACATAGACAATGAAGCAGTTAAAGAACATAATAGACAAACACACATAAACACAGCAAGTTTAATAAGGAGTTCACCCAAAACTCCTAGGCTACATCTCGTGGTCCAGCCTTCAATGGTGTCCTCTCTATTATGTCTTTAGAAGCAGAGATTTTACAAAAGTGAGCTCAATTTGAGTCTCACACAACATATACAAAACAACAAGGCTTTACTTGGATCCCCCAAGTCTTTCTGAGTACACAGACTCTCCTCACTAACTCTCTGTCTCTATTTTCTCTTTGTCTGATCCAAAATGGATTTTGGATAGACTCCTAAGTGTAAGTATTCCTCACTGAGGAAAAATGAAAATCCAAGGAAGTTCCTAGTACTAGCCCCAATGCAGAGATCATCGCATTCTAAATCTACTACTAGATCATGCAGAAGTTATTATAAAATGAAGCTGCTTATATCCCTTGTAAAAAGGAGAAAAATCCACTAATAATGGGACCCAAAAACATGAATAAAACCACGAAATCGAGCCTATCGGAGGCACAAACTTATATATATATATTTATATATATATATATATATATATTATATATATATATATGGTTCATATACACTATCAGTGGTATATACCCATATTAACACTATCAGGGGCCAAAACCCATACATATATGCATTCAATACTATCGGCGGTCAAAAACATAGCTATATGGAAAATACACTATCGTAGGCAAAAGGACCAAGGTATAGGGGAATACACTATCAAAGCGGGAAAGCTTTTATATATATATCGGCACATATATATACCGGCGACAATGTAATCGGCGGGTTCGGTTATAGGCCATCACCCCAAAACCCCCGACTGTGATGTATGTCGCGGATCCGATGATCTGATTGCAACATCATTCAATGCAATATCGCATCCGCATATGTATCAGATCGACATCTTTCATAAGGGAAGACCCCTGGGTCATAGCTCTGCGATACGGTGATATGCGATCAGTGATAGCGCCGATGCAAAGGGGCCAATAGCGATACGCCAATATCGTCGATTGGCAATCGATGAGCAGTGAAACCTTGATGCCAAGGCCAATAGACATTGCGATTGTGATATGCAATCAGACCTAGACCTGATGGGGATCATCTACGCAATTGCATAAAATTTGAAGTCCGGGCTAAAGGCTCATGATGTGTTTTCATGAGTTTCGCTTGTATTTTCTTTTGTAATGTCTATTTGGGGTTATGCCAAAGGAAGGCAAAATGACTGGGTTTCCCATGCCCGTTGGTTCAGTCCAATTGGAAAACGGATTATTTGGTAAAACGACCAGTCTTCCACGCCTTGGGAAGGTAACCAAATGGTTAATAAAACAACAGAAAACACAATTAACAAGGACAGGCCAAGAGAGACACAAAAAGCACAGAGAAGGAGCATTTTGAGCGTAAGCTCAAAGAAGACAGTCTGTAGAGTAAGGATGCTCGGTTTAGAGTAAGAGGATCTCGGAGAGGCTCGAAAGCTAAGAAAGCCACCAAAAGTTGGGAAGGTCGAGTGAGAGGATCAAAGAGTGAAGCCACCCGAGGTTGGGGGGCGATGAAGCTGCAGTGAAATTGCAGAATAGTAGGAGATAAAATGGTCTAGCTGTTGCTAGTGTCTGAGGTGTGTAAACATAGAAGAAGGCATTTTCCAAAGACAATATAGAGATATGAGGGAATCAGAGAGACCAAAAGCTCAAGAAGCTTAGAGCACTGACTCAAGGAATTAGTCCAGAGAAGCCTAGATCTGTCAACAGAGCATGGACAGCCAGCGAGGTAAGATGGCATTCTAAGCCCATTGGTTTAGTTGTAAACTAATGGAGTTAAGTGTAGCACTTGTAAAAGAATTGAAACCATAATCCCAAAGAGCCAAGTCAAATTGACAAGAGCTCACGAAGAAGTAGCCCACAAGAGTTTTGGGTGAACTCCTCATTAAATTGATGCCTTATGTGTATTGTTTTACTATTGCATTATTCACTGTTATATGCATTTATGTATATGTTCAAGCTTATTTAAATATCAGCACACACAACAGATTTTAAAGCACATAAACAGCCAACCATAAATACAAGCATATACCTATACTTTCAAGCATTTCTTAATTCTGCATTGGTTAATCATTAAAGACTTGGGAATATTCAAGCTTTGGAAGTGGGAGAGGTTCTTGTAAGCTAGACAAGAAGCCTAAAAGCCCCATTTTCAGATCACTGTCCTAGCACTGCTTGTCTCTATCTTCTGTATTTTGTGGCTTTAAAGCCAATCGGCAATGTCTGTCTATTTCCCCTTCTCGGGCTCTCTGGCTCCTGGCCTCTGTCCACTCAAATCCCCCTCTGAGCATTAGCAATCATTACTAAAAACCTTCAAGGATGGTGTCCACCTATTCTGTAATGGAATGGTCCATCGATGCCTTTGAAATCCCAAAAATGGTCGTTCTATGTTTACACAAAGAAATACACGTAAAACTGTAAAAATCTGCCAATCTATCGTTTATCAGATTTGAAATACTGTAAATTATGCCTTATAACTCCTATCAGGTTCACCTTTATATCGCTTATCGCATCTCCACCGTTGATCTAAGAGATCTAGATCCAACGGCTAAGGTTTATTTTGGGCAACGCATGCATACGGGAGTTAATCACCTGAAAAGGGGCGGTTTTTTCTCTCCTTCGCCTGGACACATGACAGCTAATGTATGGGCTCAGGCAGAGCCCGGCCAAAACCACTTACCGCCTATAGCCCGCCCGAAATCCCGCTTGTTTCCGATCTCAAAACATATGTACTTGCATGTATAAACCCTTTCGGGTCTGGTTTATCGCTTTATTCACATTTCTTTCGCTTTTCCTCCATTTAACAAAAATTCAATTTACATTGAAAAATCCCTTTTACCGAACTTTAAATATTATCAAATATCATTCATAATTTTATCAGGTCCAGTTATCGCAGTCATAGTTATTATCAGCCCTGCTCCTTTGCATAGCTCTGATGCTATATTGCGATGTGATTGATCACAATCGCATATCGCATATAACCCCAGGCTATTTGTAAGCTCTCCTCTGTACTCATCGATTGTGATATTGCGATTCAACTTAGGCTGTCAATTTGCGCGCTTGATCGATGGTCCTTGTTGACCACATTGATCGTTGTTGCAATATCAATGTGGTAGCCTTCGATAGCCTCCAATAACCTCCACTGATTGTGATATGCCGATTGGATCTGGACCATTGATCAGCCAGATCTGACGACTCTCATGCAAAGTTGTTTTAAGCCTCCGATAGGCCTTATTTCACTGTTTTCTTCATGTTTTTGCCTCCCGAAAGTGTAATCCGCTATTTCTAAGAGTTCTTATTTTGCGATAGTTTTGATCTTTAGAAGACTTAGAGGGTTTTCTAAGATCCATTTGGATCACGCCTTCCAGTAAAAAAGCTTTTGGATCACCAAAAGTTGGTTTTTAAGCATCAATCAAGTGAGGATACAGCTTCCTCACTTATACAATCTCTATCCATCTTGCACTGCTTGGTTTTGAACCCTTCAGTCTGATTCTTAGGTACTGCTAGTAAACTGATTAGAAGGATTGATTTTGAAGTTTTTGGGTTTTTGGTGGCAAATTGAGGGGATGGCAATTTTGGGTGCGGGGATTGGACACAGTTTCTGCAGGGGGTTCTTTGGGGCGAGGTAGGACACAGTATTGATGCCTTTCACTGAAGTGGATGGTCAGGAATGACAGGTGAGGAGATAAGGAGAGCAAAAAATAACTTTGAATTCTCCTTAAATAGTAGAAAACATTGAAATTAAACAAACTTAAAAGCAGAGCATGGCAAGCATGAATTCTTACATTAACACTTCATTTGTTTAATGTGCAGAAGTAAAGAAAGGAAATGAATCACATAACAAAGCTTACAAGAACATTGAGAAACACACCATCAACACATGAGTCCACAAGAATCCCAAAGAGGACTGCAAAACCCTGGTCTTCCTTAGCCAAAAATTGCAGAGATACAGTGAAATAATACAATGAAAGTTTCTCCCTCAAGAGTCCAACCATGAAAATGAGTATGAAAGTACATAATATAGATGATCTAACCTCTTTCCCTGCCTCTAGGGGTCGAGCTCATCCTTCTAGGAGCTGTTTCAACCACTTCTAAACTTAGCCCTAACAACTAGGCAGTCAAAACAACTTGCCTCTATAAACTAGGAAACCAATCCATTCATTAAATGTTTGCTATTTCATGCATGAATCTTCTAGAATAGGTAAATGAGTGTCATGGTAACATGAAAATACATTAATTACATCAAAGAGGGTGAAAAATCCCATCTCAATTCAAAACTGGTAAAAGCTGGGCGAATTCCTGAGCTGTAGATGAATTTCCTGTGGAAACTGCCCAACATGTCGCGCGCCTCTGCCTGACATGTCGCGCGCCTTTGGAGCCATGTTTGGGGCACTTTAATGTGGCAAAATTGGTAAAGAGTAGGCTTATTGGAAAGGTCTGTGAGTCTACTTTCCAACCCAACTGGAATTTTTGGATTTGGAGTTCATTTTCCCTATAAACAATCAAATCTCCCAAGACTGGTCAAAAAGTGCCAAATGAGGCTGCCTCAAGGAAGAGTGCTGTTGCAGTCAACTTTTGAATGACTTCCTCAACCCCAAATTGAGCTCATGATAGCTCATTGGAAATATCTTTGTGTCTAGTTATCATTTTACCCATCAAACAAATCATTTGGCCAACCAAGCTAGGCGAAATCTTGATTTTCCCAAGGTTACTTTAGAGGCGTCTTTGATTCTCCTCAGGCAACGGAATTCTTGACATTTATCTCAAACCATGACACCTATGAAAAAAGTGAAAGAGGTTTTTCTTATTTGGCATGTTGTGGACCAAAACCTCTCTCAGTGTCCCAAAATTCATCTTTTATTTCTCTGGAACATTATTTGAGTGCGACTTGTCCCGATGTGTGAAACAAGGAATTTTGTCGAAATGGAGCGAAATGAAGGGGATAGGGGGCTTCTAAATTCTTGAGGAAATTTTTTGGGAGTAGGGAGGGATTTTAGGAAGCAGGGGAAAGTGGAATCTCAGAGATTGATTGAGGGGAAGGGGTCCAAAAGGGCAAAACACAGGCCCAACCTAGAAAATTGCCAGGTTGTAGCTAGAAACTAGGGTTTGTGGAAAAATTAGGAATTTGGCGGATCTAAGTGATGGGAAGTGTTTGATAAGATACTTTAAGGATAGGGGAGGGTGTATGAACATCTGGATACAAGTTTTACTGATGATTTGTCCGTCCAAGAGAAATTGGCTTCAAAACCCTAGGAGAGGGAAATGAACTTGCCAAGGCACAACTGAAGCATGAACAAGATGTAAAATGACTCATTAGACACTGAGATGATAATGAAAACCCTATGAATGATGACAGACTCAGCTGAATAGTGACATAGGTTGGCATTTGTGCAACTTTGAAAAGAGTGAGAGCAAACCCTAGATCTAATGCCTAGTGACCAAATTTTGCTTGAAGACTCACTAAAATGACAAAATTTGACCTTGACACTTCAAAATCACTTTGTAAGAGCACATTTAATCACTGGAGGAAGGCTGGAGAGACTGACACTAACATGATCAATGCAAATTTGTATTGGAAAGACCCACTCAACATCCTTTTGCTTTGCTTGATAGAAAGTGAGACAGAAGGAATTATTGATCAATTTCATGTAGGTATTTGTGGAGGACATTATGCTTGGAGATCCATAGCATACAAAAATTTTAGAGAAGGATTTTATTGACCTACATTGTTTGCACAAGTTGGAGCAAGGGTTAGAAGTTGTACCCAATGCCAAATGTTTGCTAGAAAGCAAAGATTAACAACACTTCCTCTAGTTCCAGTACTAGTTCAAGCACCTTTTTTTACAGTGGGGATTGGATTTCATTGGAGAAATTCATCCAACATCAAGAAACTAGCATAGAAGGATATTAATTGCCACATATTATACTTTACTAAATGGGTAGAGGCAATTCTAGTTAGGAATGAAAATGGCATTGTAGTTATTAAATTTATTGAAGAAAATAGACTATCTAGGTTTGGATGCCCCCAACAGATAGTTACAGACAATGTAACAACATTTAGCAGTGTCAAAATGAGTGAATTTTATCATAAATACCAAATTTTGTTGCATCATTCTACCCCCACTATTCACAGGCAAAATGGACTGGCAGAGTCTTCAAACAAGAGCCTAGTTAAAGTCATTAAAAAAACAACGGAAGACCACAAAAGGAGTTGGGACAACCATCTCATATATGTATTTTGGGAAAATAGAATATCTCCAAAGAGGTCAATAGGTAAAACTCCATTTCAGCTTGTTTATGGTAAGGAAGTCATATTTCCTACACATCTAGATTTTCCTATCATGATATTTTTACAAGAAGCAAATGAAGGACCTGATGATTTTTCTAGGAGAATCAATCAGATTATAGAACTTAATGAAAACAAAGAAAAAGTTTATTATAAGTTTCAGAAATATTAGAAAAAAATGAAAAGTCTATTTGACAGAAAGGCTAGAGAAAGAGATTTTAGCAAAGGAGATTTAGTATTAAGATGGGATGCAAGAAGGGAAGATAAAGGAAAACATGGAGAGTTTGATAATCTCTGGTTTGGACCTTTTAGAATTGCAGAGGTCAAAGGCAACAATAATTTTATCTTATAGAAATTGAAAGGACAATATTCCTCATTGCCTTTCAATGGGAAATATTTGAAGCATTATATTCAATATTTAGATTACTTCATTCATTCATCATTTGTACATCACCAAATTGTTTTATTTTTTAAGGAGTGTGTGATTGTTTTCAACAGAGACCCCATTAGCCCAAGGAGAAGGCACATGGATATGCAAGTTCTTTACATCCTACAAGAGGAAGCAATCCCCAATTGGAGTTGATGTTGTAACATAAACGGTTTGATAAGATGGATATTTATAAAAGAGGGTATAACAAAATAGAAAACAAAAAATAAAATAAAAGAAGGAAAATATGAAAATTGTTCAAAAAAAATATGAAATGAACCCCATGAAAAGAAAAACAAGTGTACAGGTGAGAAAGCTCAAATTCCACTTGATATAATTTTTTTCGAATCATATGATATAATCATGATCAAACATTTTTAAATTTATGTTTTTAGATTAATAAATAATTCAACCAAACTGTTTAAATCTTGGTTGAAATTAGAAGATATGATAGATTAGAGAAAAAAGTGACCAAAGCATTTAATCTTGGTCAATTTCATTATGCACTAGAATAGGGTTAAGAATTAGTTTAGGAAATAAAAGAGGGCATGCTAGATCAAATGCGCCCTTAGGGATTTAAATTATGCTTTGGATAGATTTATTTTGGTTAAATTATGAACTAATCATGTCATTTAAACATGATTAGTGAGGTGTAATAGGCATTAAAATTGAGTTTTATTATAACTTCGGGAGACGATTTGATGTTTTGTCGGTTTGTGATATTGAAAGAGCATTTTTCAACGACCATGATTTTCCCCGCCCAGATCAACAGTGGGGAAACCAATTGCACCCCCTCATCCCATTTCCTATTAACACCAGGGGGTACAAAAAGCGGTGTTGCTTTTCTCGGGCCCCATGCAACGTGGCACTCCCTCATGACATCGCACACCCCTCATCCAAAACCACTTCCCATCACTCCCCCCCGAAATCTACCTATTGCTCCTTCGCTCCTGCCAACGATCACCACGTCACCTCCCGCCCTACAGCTTCCACTAATCACACCATGCCACTTGTCACTCCTTCATTTGCTCACAATACTCTCGTTGCATTTACTGTTATACACCATATTTGTTGCAAATTTTCCCGTTGCCCATTAATACACCTTAATCTCGTTTTGTAACGAATTTAACTGCAATGGTAAGTGATCAAGCCTATAAAATTACCTCGTCTCATCCTACACGACTCTCCTAGTTGCGTTGTTATTGTTTTTAAATTACAGGTACTATTTTCATCTTTTGTAACTCCTACTATCTAGCACTTGTCAATTTCAGCAATTCAAAGCCCACTATATTTGACAGAGATTCGTTTCTTATCCCTGTGCCTATTCAAGTCAAAGCTCTGTCATTTGCATTATCAAACTTCTTAGTAATGGCACCAAAGAGAAAGGGTCAATTATCTAGCAGTAAATCAAAGAGTGAGGATAACCCTAAAACCACTGCTACCCTAGACCTAGATCACATGCCATTAGTAGACCAATATTTCAAGATTGCCGACACCGTGTGTGAATTCAACCTGTTTGATTTACATCACTCGTTGAAGAAAAACTACCTAGACCAGCAAGATGAGATATTTAATCTTTGGGAATCCCTGTTACCTATGTTTACCTTCCCACAAACACATAATTTCCCTAATCTAGTCATGTGGTGTCAAGCCAGATACAATCCACTACAACAAACCATTGTGGCCCAAAATGGAGACATTATGATCTCAATTGCACATGAAACCATAAATTGGATATTGCTTATTCCTCAAAATGACTCCCTTAACCATTTTTCAGTAGTTGTTCTTATGGACTTATATCATAAGTTAACCTTTCTTCAAAGAGCTTAGAATTTCGAGATTTTTCTTCTAGAAGACTCTCATCTTCCTAAGAAAAATCACCCTTATCCAGCTTTTGTGTTCCTAGAGAAAGCCAAATAGATAATTGCCTTAGTTTCTTGCCTTCTAGGGTATCTATCAAACCAGAGGGTAGATGAGCTTATTCTAGGTTTTTTATCTATTTTCTCTAATGAACACAAGCTAGTATTCATGTTTAATTTCAGTCAATTTATGTATAATAATATGCATGAATAGATGATGAAGATTAATACAGAAGGAATGTTTAATTATGCATCTATATGTTTCTTTTTCAGTAGGGAGATAAGTTTCCCATAACTCTACATAAAAAAGATGATCAAGGCATCAACCAATCAATGATGCAATGGAATTCATTAGTCTAGAAAAACTCAACAAAGTTCAAAGTTGCAGACTTCATAGATATTTTTGTACAGACAATTCTAGGGTTTCTTAGCAGTCCGAGTAAGCCAAGGACCAGTTCAGAGATTAAAAGGGGTTTTCACCTAAGTGAGCAGACAAAAACTAGAGACTGGTATTTATACCAAAATTATATAGAGATAAGGGTATATGGATGTGAGTTGGCTCCCTACAAGATGCCTAAGCTTGATCCAATGAGGATATTCTCTCTGGAATATATAAGGCAGATGATCAATATAGATGAAATCCAATTTTGTCTCAAGTAAAAGAAAAACATAATTCAAGATCAAGGCTCAAGTGGGACCATTCATATGAAATACTAGAACAAGGGGAGATGAGGCAAACTCAATTTTCAACCCATTTTTACTTGGTCATATGATCCATTCAGTATTATTTCTAATTTAAGGGTGGAACTCAAAACCACACCTTATAATCATATCCCCAGACTAGAGATTGAGAAGTTTATGAATCAAGACCAGTGGGAGGAAAATACAATACAAGAAGCAGAAAAGAAAATTCTGTTTGCAACCACCCTCCACACTTTAGTACCTCAAGATAAACTGGGAAAAAGGAAAAGAGAAGAAACTTCATCTCCAGCCTATACAAAAATAAGTGCACGAGAATTCATTATTCAATAGAAAAAGCAAAGGAACATCAAACTATTGTTATGAATAGTTTACAGTTTTCCCCAGGGTTAGAGGAACACCTCCCTGACACCCCATCCTCCTTAGCCTCACAGAATCCTTCAGGAAAATCGTGATCAATAGAATTGGGTGAACATGATGATCCCAATATCTTCAGTAAGTTTTTGCAGATTAAGTAGAAAAATGGAACACTAAAAGCTAGCACTTATGCTCAGTTTTGGAAATAGACTTCTACCTCCCATCACAGGTTGTTAACAACATTTGATAGTGAGAAAGGAAGGATGCAAATGGAATTCTTACAAGTTCAACCACCATCTCCAAAAACTCTTGCAGATTATAAGAAGACTATCTTCTCATTTGATGCAAAGAAAATACATCCCATTGATCAAATGGATATGCATAGACAGTCTAGAGAAATGATTTTCTCCACTATGACAAATAATGCTCTATAAATTTCAAAGTTAAGGACATCTCTCACAAATGTACAAACACAATTAAAATTGGAGAAAATTTCTTCATTAGAAAAGGACACCAAAATCAAAACATTGGAAGATTTGGTGATCAAGCTGGGTTATGATCATAGTGATGTCAAAGTAGTGGAAGAGATCATCAAGAAAAATAATGTAGACATAGTAACACTCAGGAAACAACTAAAGTTACCTTCTACAGAGGATCCAGAAACAAAAGAGATAGAAGAAAGTGAGTAGCATAAAGAATACATGCTCAAATTAATCATTGAGCAAAATATATAGATAAAGGATATGGAGGAACAAATAGAGAAGCTACTTAAGGAAAAAGAAGAGGCTGCATAATTGACTACAACTCCAGTAACAATTATACTAATTATAGTTGAAGGGACAACATGGTAGTTTACATGAACACCAGATGATTTGAGAAAAGTTGTGCAGGACTTGTCTCTTTGGAGATAAGAAAATGATAATCTCCAGCATAAGCTAAAGAACCTAGAAGCACAAAAAATAAAAAATGATACCCTCTTGGTCGAAGAGATGTAGAAATATCACCAACTTTCCAAGAAGATAGATCAATTAGAAAATCAATCACTGATGGCTCAAACCTTGGCCCAAGCTAAGGAAAGAATTTGGGTGGATATCAATCATGCCATAACTGAGGTTTGGCCATCCATTCAGATTATTTTTGAACAAGAAGAGTTAATTGATAGGTGCCAGACAACAATTGAACAAGTTAGAAAAGCACTAGTACAAAAACGAGCTGAGGCTACATCTATGATCAAAGTGATGAACTCAAAGACTAGGTTAGAGTTAGAGAAAATTCAGATTGCTAATAGGACAGAGACAATCCTAGAGATCAAGAAGGTATTGCAGAAAAGGAACTTAATGACTCAGTTGGAGACTAAGTGTCAAGCTTTGGAAAATGTTGTCCAGATATTTCATACTAAATTTAATCTTCTAAATAAAAAAAGATTGCCCGGGTTAGTAGCAACCAATAACATATTAATTAGCTTGGAATATTACTGTGAGAAGATTTACACTATTGCAATAGATACATCCAAGTTTGCAGGTATCAAAGGACATGTCATAGGTAAATATTTCATTGAAGCATTGGAGTTTGGTTTAACTATCAAACATGAAATCAAGCACATTTTCATCAACAAGCCAACTTTCGAGAAATACACTGAAGTAGATGAAGTTTATAGAAAGATAATAAATCTTTCTACCAAATGATGAAAGGTGGGATGATTTGTGTGATACTATTGAGTAAAAAGTTTTATCTCCAACAGACAAACATCAATACAACATTTTGGGGGTCAAGTGATCAACCATTTCCTCAAAGATGGTGCCAAGAAACCCCATCAGTTTAAAGCACTCCTACAGTTTTGTACTATTTTTGTAATTAGTTAGATGTTTCTAGAATCCAATATTTTCTTATAAATAAGTAGCAATTCGATGTATTAAGGGTTGAACCCTTGGGTGAGTTTTTGAATTGTATCAGACTGAAATTACTTCACATTAATGAAAGGATTATGGATTTGCTTCAAACAACTTGTCACTTTGTGAGTTTGTCTTATGTTTTCACTTCAATTTTTTATTCTACATATATTTAACTTTTTATGAAGAAAATTGGGTAAGAGAAAACTCAATATCAGTCTATGTTAAAACCCCTCTGAAGTTATAATCTATTTTAGAGATTAGTTTATTGGACTATTTGTCTTTATAATCTCCTCTACATTTATAAATTGTCAACTATCTTCATAAGATTAAATTTATTTTGTTGGGCTGTAAACATTGTTTAATTGCATGCTTTCTTATGATTAACTAAAAATTTAGTCTGAATATTTAGGAAATCATACTCTCTTACATTTATTCCTTTCCACACACTTTTAAATCAAATTATTTTTTAGAGGTAAAGCATCAACCCTTTCTTAATATTTAGTATTAATAAGGTTTAAACACATGCCTTAGTCTGCTCATAACATCGATCATCCACAAAATTTAAAACAACAAAACATTTTAGATTCTTTGGCATAATTAATTAACCTAGAATTATCTTAGAGGACAATAGATCCCAAATCACTTCTACTCTTACCATCACATATTCCAAAAGCCCAAGATGTATATACTTTAACACATGTTACTGATAAGTTTCAAGGGACTGATGAATTGCCTTGTGATGATTTTCTTTTTCATGAGTCACATGTTGGAAATGCAAGAAATGCATCCAAAATTGATCGTGTTATATCCCTTAATAATGGTGTATTTCATGAGGATTATACAAACAAGGAAGTGAGTCTAGAGTTTAATAAAGAGATTTCATTTGTTGTTTCTTTCTTTCATGATTCTCATGGTTATACTAAATGTGAATGATGTTGAAAAAACCTTCTCTAACCTTATGGTTTCCCTTGGTCATGAGGAAGAAAAAATTGAAGTATATGATGAATTTCCTCTTGATGAAACCCATTTTGAGACCAATTATGAGTCCATCCTTGTGCATGAAAATTTCATATCCCTCATAAGCATAACAATATTGTTTTTTATCTTTCACCTCATGATCAACAGGCCTAGGATATTAAATTTTATTCATATTTCTATGAGTTCCCCTTCCATCATTTGGAGGTTATTAATATATATGAAAATTGTGGGATTAATCCTTTTGCTTCCTCTAATCATGAAGACTTTATGAAGTTGATGTTGATAAATAAGTAGGTCATGAGTTTAGTGATGTATTTTCTTTTAATGACTCATTTATTGATATTCACAATAAAATACATAACTTCAAGGAAATAATTTGAGAATATTTGGTTTCATTAAATGAAATTGAACCACATAATATTGATGCATATATTCCATTCATTTTTCATTATTTTAATGATGAAATGAGAGTCCAAGGTTTTTCTACATTCTTCAACCCTTTATTTCAATTTTAAAATCGTTTTTCGAAGGGTGATGATTATAAGGAATGATAAGGATTACAATATTTTATTGTTTGTCATCCTTCTCGATGATTTAAATGTTGAAAACGTGGAGGAATCAACTCATAGGACCATTTTTACTAGGAGGACCGAGTTTTTGAAATTAGAGTATAAAACCTTTCATGGGCATTTTGAGGCATCAAACAACATATTTTTTGGGATAAAACATTCTCTTTAGCATCAAAACTATTTTTACTATTCTACACATAGACCTTTCAAAAGGTTCAAGAATTGACTTAATCGGAGTCTATATGTAAAAGTTATGCCACTCAAAAGTTGACCTTCTTGTTTTGACCACCATAATTCGAGAGGATGCCACATCAGCGTCCATTACTCAAGGAAAATGGATAGCCATGTGATCATGATGAAGAATACTCTATAATATTTCGTATTGTAACTTCGGTTAAGAGTTTCGAGAGTCAAACCTAACCAATAGTAGGTTATCGGACTGTGTTATAACCATGCCACTAGGAGGAAAAGTGTTTCCATTCTTTTTTAGAGCATTTTGTTCCATAGATGAGTAGAGTAGTCGAGAGGGATAAGGCGAGATCACATCAAGAGCATATGTGCATTGCACTAGCCCATGAGCCACAATCCTTACTTATTTGTATTCACAACCATTTTATTTTTAGAGAAAGAGAGTAGAGTGGCCCCACTATAATAACCCCTGGTTGATTTTCTATGTAAATAAAATAAAACCAAGGTCATGTGACACATATTCCATGTTGAATGTTGGGAAAAACACTTTAGTGGGTATCAATTGTGGATTATTTATGGCTATGGAAATTGGAAAAAGGCAAAGAGGCAATAATTGACATTTTAATTATGAAAACAAAGGAAAATAGGAGAAAAGGAAGGTGAATAGACACAATTTTGCATGCAAGGGAAAAATGAAGGAAAATTAAGAAAAACAAGACATCAATAATAAAAAAGCATCAAAGAATCAATTCACAACTTTTGGCTTGCCTTTTGTTAGTTCAGTTTTGGCTCTCTCATTTCATTATCTCATTCTCTCATACTCTTGCACACTTGGAGAATTCTTGAAGCATTCTAAGAGCACTCTAGCATTCACTTCGATTGGAGAAAGAAATTAAAGTAAAGTAGGGAAGCGCATGGTGATAGTTGATTCAACAACTACAGTAGGGATACTTGTGACATGTGTGATTTCCTTGCTAATTGTGGATGCATGGTATATGCATGTGATTATCTCATTATGTGTTTTCATTGGGAATGAGATTTCCCTGGATTGATAGTGGTTTCTATTAAGAAGTGAAACAAGAAAGTATCAATTTGACTTTGTCTTGGTCATGTTATCACTCCAAGAACCTCTCCTAGGTTGCAGCTCAAGATGCTTGGTAACATATAATCTTCAATATTGTTCTTAGAACTATTGTAATGGATGATGGTTTGGATCAAGTCAGATAATCAGTTTAGCTCTATTCTCACTCAAGACATGCATGAACACTCTTCAACAATGGAAGGTTTTAGACCACTAATGCTCAATAATTTATAGATTCCATGGATAGATGGAGAATACTGACTGTACCAATAGATTGCATACATAAACACATATGAATGGCCAGCTATAGGTAGTAATTGAGAATTGCAAATCTAATTTATCAATGCATATATAAGATGACAATTATCTGGCATTAGACACAGCAGAAAACATGAATAACCTATTCAAGTGCAAGCAGAGAACATCAAACAAAATGGAAAGTGAATATATAATAGAAAAAAGCTTTTATTGCTAGAATGAAGATGAGAAGCTTGAAGGAACAGAGTAGCAACAATCTCCAGAAGTTGAACCCTTGTTACATCTAGTTTTAAGCCTTTTATATGCCTTTTACAATGCTCTTGAGCTCTCAAAGGCTTAGAGTCTTAATTAGTCTGGTCTATCTTGTTAATTGATTGATTCCCTCAATAGGAAAGCATGGCTCAGAGGTTTTCTCCTTTTGACAGAGGAATAACCACCTTTAGGTGGTTTGCTGCACTGTCTGGGACCTCTCTCGTGTCAGAGATGCTCCATGATCACTTGTTGGTTTTGGATAAGCTATGTTGTTGATGCCTCATGATAGATTCTATTTCGGGTTGTGTTGCACTGTAGATGCCCATGATATTTTTGCTTTAGGCTAGCTACGCTGTTTGCTCCATGATCTCTATTATTGTGGCTATGTTGGGCATGCTGTGTTGTGTTGTGCCCTTTCAAAAGTTAGCAATGCATGCTTTCTGTAATACAAAACAATGTTTCCATACTGTTTTTGTTTTAAACAAAAAACACAAAAATATTGATAAATATCACCCCTCTCTGTCTTTTTCAGACTTCAAAAGTCCTCAAAAATGGTTTATATCCATCGGGTCTGCCTTTGGGGTGTTGATCTGATATTCACCCTATGAGTGACATCAGTTGAAGATTTGCTAAACAAAGGTATTACAGACTCATGTGCTCGTGTGTGTTCTGTTTTATTTAAGTAATGGATCAATCAGATTGCCAACGCACAGACATTTAAATGGAAAGACAATAGAGAAATATAGGAAGCAAACATAAAGACACAAGAATTTTAATAAGGAGTTCACCCTATTCTCCAGGCTACATCTTTGGTCCAGCTTTCAGTGGTGGCCTTGTTTTATTGTGTCTTTAAGTAGAGAATTACAATGCAGGGACTCAATGTGAGTTCTCTTGAAGTAGGTTTGCTTGGCAGGGTGGTTCTTGGATTCCCCAAGCCACTTGAGTACACAAACTTCCTCTTCCTACCAGCTCTGTGACCTTCTGGTCTACAATGGCAAGATCCCAATTTGGTGCTTAGCCTAGACAGATTCCTCTATGGGATTTCTTGAATCTCTCAAGATTTCTGATGCTCGATGCTCCCATTGGTCAGCTCGGCTCTTTGTCTCTTTTTGCTTTTGCTTTACTACCTTCTTCTCTAGTTTTTGTCTCTCAGTGTTTATTCCTCCTCTTGGGGTTCGCTCTGACTGACTCTCTTGTGTATTATGTCTTTCTTTAAGGCTTTTAGCCATTCGTTCCCATGCCTGTTCGGTTCCTCTTCTGCCTCTGTCGATTCATCTTCTGCAGCTGCGCTTGGAGTTCCCTATTTGGTGTCATCATGAATGTTAAGGAGTGGACACATGTCCTCCTCTAAACGGCACCAGCCTGCTTCATCAATTCATTTCTTCAGTTACATCATGGATGAAGTCTTTCCTCCACCATGGCGGTAAAATGGATTCCAAATCCTTCTAAAATACGACGTATTCCTTTGTCGATTCCGCTTCCTCCATCGGTCTTGATCTCAGTCGTCCGATCTGGCGCCTCCAGATCTGACGCCATACACACGTCTTGCACAGTTGAGTTGCTCGACCGATATCGTGCGATCAATGACAGTTTTCTCTCACCTCCGCTTGCCACATGTCGATCAATGTATAGGATCACTCCAATTTCTCTAGAACCACTTACTATTCAAGGAAATCCCAATCAATATCGCTGATTTTTAGAGCGCGGGTCCCGCCTTGTCTTTTAATGCTTTTTCGTTTTTCCCTTGCTGTTTTTTGGCTCCTGACGCGACCAAGTGCTCGGGGCTCCTCCATTTTGGCCTTGTTCGCCCAACGATGCGCTAATCAAGCATCGAAATCCATCCCTTTTCCTGATCCGGGGCTCCCAGGGGCTACTTTGACCTCCTGTGTAGTCTTCATGGGCTTGATTAGTGCACTTTGATCGAGGTGCTCGTCGCTTCACGCTAGCTGCCATTGCCACTAGTTTAGGGGTGTTTTTGATCACTGTTCTGAATTCTTTAGAGATTTGTCCTGACCTGATACAATCATGGTTATTTGACAGTTTATGGATCCAATTGGGATCACGGCCTTCCCACTGAAAAGCTTTTGGACCACCAAAAGTTGGTTTTCTTCAAGCATCGACTAAGTGAGGATACTGTTGTCTCACTTGTCCAATCTCAATCCACTTTGCACTGCTCAGCTTCGAACCTTTGAGTCCAATTCTGAGGTACTCAACATCTCCTCTGTGCGTTGTCCTCACCTTCCTGTCCAAGACTGTGTCTTCATGCAATTCATTAAGATATTCAGAAAGCAGGTCATCAATAGAAGGCAATTGACTTTGCTCTTTAGGATCCTCAATCATTGAAGGTTCAAACAATCTCAAGCAATCTGCATTTACGACTGAGTGGATGTGCATGTAAGCTGGTAGATCAAGGTGAAAATCATTTCACCAATCTTCTCAAGTATCC
Source organism: Pinus taeda (assembly GCA_000404065.3). NCBI lineage: Eukaryota > Viridiplantae > Streptophyta > Pinopsida > Pinales > Pinaceae > Pinus > Pinus taeda. The sequence goes on along the minus strand of APFE031588904.1, from coordinate 13,460 downwards.
TAAAAGGTCCATACCTGATAGGCTTTAGCTTTTTACCTTCACCTTGCATCCTGTCCTTGTTGATATACAGCCAGACTTGGTCTCTGATCTGAATTTGAAACTACTTGAAAAAGGTTTGCAAGGTATTCAATTCAGTAGTAAACATGTTTAAAACATTCCCATGTCTTGCAGTAAAGAAACAAATGAAGTTTTCAGCTGTTCATGATCCATTCAAGCATAGCAGAAATATTTCCTTTTACTATTTAACACATTAAAATGAATTTGTTCTGCAAAATAAATCAACCACAGATGCAAAAGAAGTTGATGAAGCAGTTCACCCCTCCTGGGCTACATCTGCTGGGTCCAAGGCCCCCAAATGGGTCAGTCCTCGTTTTAATTAAATGCTCAAAATGAAATTACAGCTGAATATATGTCTCTACAGGTGAAATAGAGTGTAAAATCGGATTCAGAACACATGAATCCTTCAGGATTGACTACTGGTTCACCTCCAATGGATACCTGCAACCTGGAACAGTTCTCTCAATACTGGGCCCTAGTGGCTCCTAGAACTTTCACGGCTCCAAAACCTATCCAAATGAACTCTGATGGATGAAAGACCTATGCCAATGGCTTCAGAACGTCTAAAATACCCAAAATCAAAAAACAATTCATCCAAAACCGCCTTTCCTAGCCAACGTTATGGCCATTTAATGATAACTACCAGTTTCCCCTAAAAGGACTCTAGCTAACTTTAGTGGAGCTCCGCCAATTATGGCGGGACCGCCAAATTTGGCGCTCCGCCAAAAAGTCTGCCAATGGAACTACAGTTAACTGACGATAAATGCTGCATGTGATCACATGGATGGGTTGTTCTCGGATTTCGTGCTGGCCGTTTGGGGTTATGGCCCATGGTTTCAGGCGCATGGTCATATGTAATGGAAGGGCTGGCCCCCCAACTTTTCCCGCCCGCCCAATTTAAAACTTAAATATTCAACGTTTCCCATGACTTTCAAGTCCGAAGGCGGAGGCGTAATGGTAAAACTTTGGAGTTGTGGTGGGTAGGTCGGAGGTTCAATCCACCACCCACCATAAAAAAAATTTACATATGCCCATGCTTACGTCAGCTGATGTCATCATGGGCCATGTGGCTGCCTCCAGGCTTGCCACATGGTAGCCTCTGATTGGCCCATCCCAACGGAATATTCCAAGGAATATTTCGTGGAATATTCTTTTTTTAATTTTTTTTGAAAATTCAAAAATTAAGGGTTATTGGGCGATTTTGTTTTTGCCATAACTTTCACATACGTTGACTGTTTTTAGAACCGTTTGCGGCGACGGAATTGGGAGGATGAGCTCTATATGCTCGTTTAGGTTCAAGACAATTTTAAGTACTTTCAATTTTGAGCATTTTTCGACACTTGGGACATGAGCCCCTGATCACGCCTCCCCATTGGGAAGCTTTTGGACCCCAAAAGCCTTCAACTACCTATTAAAGAGGTGAGGGTACAACGCCCTCACTCTGTCCACCTCCATCCACTTTGCCTTGTTCGATTTGTTGCATTTGAGACCAACCCGAACATAATCTACATTGCCCCTCTTTGAAGTGTGTGTCCTTCTGTCAAGGATTGTATCTTCTTTCAGCTCATCTAAATATTTTGGCAAGAAATATTCTATAGATGGCATCTGAAAAATGCTTTCATGATCAACGATCAAAGGAGGTTCATACAAACGTAAGTTCTCCACATTAACAACAGAATACATTTGCATGTAGGAAGGCAAATATAATTGAAAAGCATTATTTCCAACCTTCTTGAGGATTTTGAATGGACCATAATGAATAGGCTTCAGCTTTTTACCTTCTCCTTGCATCCTTCCCTTACCAATGTACAGCCAATACCTCATCCCCTTCTTGAAACCTTGTGATCGACTCTAATGCTTTCGGTGTCTTTCCTTGTACTTGCCTTCACTTTTCTCAAGCTGTTCTTGAATTTTCCGATGTGTTTGCTGAATTCTTTCAATGAATGAATGAGATTTGTCAACATCACTATGTCCCTCAATGGCGACATCTTTCTCAAGAATGAAATCAAGAGGCGATTTTGGCAAGTAACCAAAACAAGCTTCAAACGGTGAGGTGTTTGTGGAAGAGTGATTGGCACAGTTGTAAGAATGTTGTATGTAATGCAAATGTTCATCCCAAAGCTTGGGATGCTTGCTACAATATCCTCTCAAGAGGTGCACAATGGTTCTGTTAACAACTTCAGTTTGTCCATCTGTTTGCGGATGGAAAGCAGTACTTTTCTTCAACTTTGTGTCCATCATCTTCCATAGATTGGACCAAAAATTCCCCACAAATCTGGAATCCCTGTCACTAATAATGGAAGTAGGCAAACCAAAGTGAAT
>APFE031588891.1:0-12744 GCA_000404065.3 Pinus taeda | reverse complement strand
ACACATAACAAGAGACATACATTTCATAAAATAAAAACACGAACATTTAAAATTCTATCATCATAAAACATTAGCCTGTAACTAATTATAAAAATCATAGTAACTAAAAACACTTATAAAGAATATTTTACATTGAATATTTTTGCTGACAAAAATTCAAATTCATTCATGATGTTGAAAAAATAACATTTTACCAAATTAAACAATAATTTAAAGATTAATAAGTTAATACACAAATTCTACTCATTATAAAAGTAATTATTGTATATGATATTACATATGTGTAAAAATATTATACACAAATAAACAATTACACACAAAAGTGCAACAAACAAATACATAGCATAAAATAAAACCACACACATTTAAAATTCTATCCTCAAAAAACATCAATTTATAAATTAATTTATAAATTTTATGTTTATTTTGTTTGATATATTTTTAATTTTACATTGAATGATGTGTTTTAAAAAATATGCATTGCTCATAGTTCACGTTGTGATTTTTTTTTATTTGTTGAAAAAGTATATTTTGATTAAAAAGAAATTCATGAGAACTTGTGCGATTTTCAAACATACAAAAACTGGTGATGATTCTTACAAGGAAAATCCATAGCCATTGTTACTTGTGGTATTGTCATGGTCATTTGCATATATAAAATTTATTGACTAAAACTATTTGTGAAATTTTGTTTTCATACTAAATAAATTGAACAAGCTATAAACTCCACCCATTTTGTACCATAAAAAATTAATTAACTAATACACTAATTATGAATTTACAATCACTAATAGGGGAAGTATGTCAAGAGGATGAACTTGGTGTGATGGCTATGGTTTCTCAGTATTTTCGCTTTCCTTATGTGGTTGGGTATCTTCAGACATCAAATCCACCTTCTACGTCATCGTTAGGGCACGATCTCACTGCTCGCACGTCTGATAATGGAGTTTTTGAAAGGATTTAACACTGGTTTCAGTCTCCTACGAGGGGGATGGAGACTGACAGCCCGGGCCATCAGCAATATCATTCACCAGATCATCGATGCAGAGTATCTTCTCACCTTGTACATACACGATGGCATAGAAGGAAGTGAAGTGCGTCACATTCATTAGTTGGGAATGGACCTGTGTAGGATTAAGGCGACTCTAGAGCATAAATCTTATAACTTAAGCACAATATTTCGGTAGAAATCACATAAGAGAAAGTTTTGGCCGACGCGTTCTAACAAAAAATTATGTTTCATCATAAGGACCAAAATGACAAACCACAATTGTTGGTTCAAAACGCGTCGGCCAAAAATTTCTCTTATCTGATTTCTATCGAAAGTCTTTGCTTAACTCATTATGGATCACAAAAGTTTGAATACATAAATCTTATAATTGTCTGCTCTTAGTCACAATAGATTTATCGATCAGATATGAAGGAAAAAATGTGTCTACAGAAGTGAATCTTCCACCTCAAACACTTCATTTCATAGATCTATTGTTAAAGATCACAAATATGGATATTCTCAATCCCCTTAGTACATTAGGTTGTCAAAATGTAGGAGTAGCATTAGATATGGAGAGTCTGCTTCACTTTTTTCCATATTATAGTTTTCCTCCATCCATGTGCATCGGTTCGGTGCTTTGGCCATCACTTATGAATTTAATACTCCCACGAAAATCCCTCTCACTTTTTGCATGTCCGCACTTATCCATTGATTCAACCGAAGATCTATGTGACTGTCAAGTATGGGCATTTGATGTGGTAGCCTTCCATTTTTTTATCAAATCCCCACATGGAAAATCAATATTATTTTCGGTTTGGGTCATAGACAACATAAAACAATTAAAGCACAATATCTTGCACACTCTGGGTATCATGATGCTCCTACACAGTCTGATCTTCAGGGGCAAATCCATGCAGGAAGATGTGATGTTACAAGATTATAACATCCTCCCATCATCCACCATCATATTAAACTTGAGGCTTCGGGGAGGATCACCTCGACCAAGAAATTCAAAGTGCACACAAGGAGTGTTCGCATCTAGTATTCCCAAAGGAACATAATCGGATCAAGAGAAAGTAAATGGAGTCTTTTCATTCATAGATATCCTCAAGGGAAAATTTGTTCCCTCAACAACACTAGATCATAAACACAATATACCCAACCCCTACATAATGGAAAAACTGAATCAAATCCCAGTAATAACTGTAAATCTACCATAAAAAAATGATTTGTGCATAACATATGAATCTCAAGCAGTACTATGTAGACTCAATAGTTTTTGGCCAAAACCAATGGATCTCTTTCATTGGATATTCACAAATTGGACAACAAATTGTGATAAGAACCTTTGCTCCAAGGGCTTCTTCACAGTAAAATTTGGATTTGAGAGGATTGTGAATATATATTACAATAGGGTCCATGGTTTTGGGGCTCTGCGGGACTTTTCAGCACCCCTTGGTTCCTAGATTTCGATGCAATATAATGGTAGTATCCCGAATGTCAGTTTGGGTAGATTGCATAATGTACCCCTACATTTTTTGCTCCATAAAGTGAAAGAAGCCATTGGGAACATATTAGGGTGATACATAAAGAAAGATACACCAATATTTGAGCAACAAATCTACACAATCTTCATAATTTATGTGGAGGTAGAATTCAACAAACGATTGTTGGATCATATTCTATTGACACAGAACAAGAAGTGCTCAACATAGTTCCTATATTTTTCGAACACAACATTTAGATGTCGAATAATCCAACAAATGGGACGTCCACAAATTCATATCATGATGCTAAGAAAGTGCCTCAAAGGAAGAAGAAAACAAGAAATCAACCCAAGGGATGGCAATTCCCACTGAAATTTCCTGACGAAGAAGAGGATGATGAAGAAATGGATCCTCCTACCAATGAAGAAGCCCAAAAGACACAAGAAAACGTAGAAAACATGAGTGTTAATAATGAATTTTCAGGAAATCCAGCAAACACATCGACACAGGAAATGGTCCCTGTAGCAATGGAGACAAGGGACTCAAAATCTCATCATGTACCTTAAAGTTTAGATTCATATAAAGAAAATCCAAGAATGAATGAAGGGACCCAGCTATCACTTGTAACGCCTTCCCAGTGAGAATGAAGAGATAAAAGGAAGAAATGGAGAAAAGGGTAACATGTTTAGCACCATTTTGGAGTCATATTTTTGGTCTCTTTGATCACCAATTTTGATTGGCATGATTAGATGCATTATCAACATCTACAACATATAATTTTGTTATCATTATAAGATTATAATTTTTCCTGAGGAAAAAAGAATATATTAATTATAAATAATTATAAAAGGATCTAATTTTCAAATACACATTGAATAGTATAGTGGTTGTTACAAAAAAAGCTTTGTCATTCATGATGTCATGGTCAATTACCAAAATAAGTTAAATTTTATTAAATTGACCATGGATAAGTTAATGCAAGCATACAATTCATTTGAAGTGTATCTCTTGCATTGGATGTAATGCATGCATAAAATCATCATACAAGTTATTTGTATCAAGTTTATAGAAATTTTGTTTAGTGACCTTCCATATGGTATATTAAATAGTTGTTAAAATGAATTCATGTTGCCAACAATAACCAACAGGGTGAGATACAAATATAATTAGATGTTAAAATGAATTCATGTTGCCAGCAATAACCAACGTTGTGAGATAGAGACATAATTAGATGTTAAAATGAATTCATGTTGCCAATAATAACCAATAAGGTGAGGTACAATATGTCTGCTAGACTTTTAATGAGGTGTAAATAAATGTTTACATATTTACATAATTAGATGTTAAAATGAATTCATGTTGCCAACAATAACCAACGTTGTGAGATAGAGACATAATTAGATGTTAAAATGAATTCATGTTGCCAATAATAACCAATAGGGTGAGGTACAATATGTCTGCTAGACTTTTAATGAGGTGTAAATAAATGTTTACATATTTCTTTTGGACTTTTACATGGGCGTAGATAAATGTTTACTCTATTCCACACTCTCCCAACCGATAGAGTCAAGACCACAACTGATGAATTTTTCTAAATGTCTTAATCTAATTACTCCAGACCCAATATTTTGGAAACTTCAATAGTTGTTCAACACCTACAATCATCACTCGTCTCCTCCAAGTCGTTAGAAAATTCAAAAGCTCCACAATACGCCTAATAAGACTATGACATGTTGATTTTAAACAATTCAATAAAACTGTTGATTTTAAACAATTGAATAAAACTACAATAATTTTGTGGAATGAAGAATGGCAGAGGGAATGAAGAATGGAAGAGATGGTGGATGGGGTGTGCATTGGCTATAGGAAATGAGAATGAAGGAATTGGAATTTTCCACTTTCAACTTCCCACCTAGATAGTCTAGGTTCCATTGGGCATTATTGGGGGATGGGTTCTCAGCAATTGAAAGTGAGTTTTTTATTAATTATTATTGTTCTTTTTCATTTTATTAAATGTTATATTAATAATTTGTTTTAGGGATAGCAATATAATAATTTATTGGGTGTATTTGATGATATTAGATTGATAGCTGCGTGTCATTTTTTGTTTGTAGATTTTATATTTTAGATTTTATATCAAGCACACAATATTCATATATTCCGTCTGACTCTCTCCCAACAAAGATACACGACCTTCAAAGATATTCAATCTGACGCTCTTTATATATTCCAATACAGACCGAACACACGATCATCATATCGTATATACAGACTGAACACACGACCAACAAAGATACAGAGGAAGCAACATTGACGTTAGCAATTGGGCATGCCCATGGTTTCCGTCATGAAGAAAATCATCACATATTCGCTATTGTGAAATCCGGAACGATGACGAAACGGCTATGAAAGAAACGGCTCGAATTGAAGAAAGACCGCTCATAAACGAAAAAAGTTACTTAAATTTAGAAAGTAGAATATTAATTTTTAATTTTAGTGACAGATTGAAAAAGAAAAAAGTAAACTAAATTTAAATAAGCAGTCCACAAAAAACAAACCATTAAATTAAAAAAATACCAACCAAAATAATAAACCTTTAAATTTTAAAGAAAGGTAAAGTAAAAGATTAAAAGTTATATTTAAAAAGATTGTTAATTGCTTCTCTTGTGGTGTTTCATAGGATGCAAATAGATAGTCATGGCGACTATCAGGCGCCTATCATCCATTGTGAGCTTGGTGCATAATCGCACTCCTCCATTGTGTCAAAAAATTGGCAATTTCAAAGTAAGAAAGACCGAACAGTTGATACCATTTTCAGTCTAATTTCACTCCTCCATTGTGTCTCGAGGTAAAAAAGATGGCAATTTCAATGTAAGAAAGACGGAACAGTTGATGACAAAGTAAAAAGTAAAAAATAAAAAATTAAAAGTTAAATTTTAAAATAACATTTATTTTTTTTAAGTAAAAGTGGGTAGTTTCAAAGTTAGAAAGACCGATTATTTAATTTCTTTTGTAGTAAAAATGATAATTTCAAAGTTAAAAAAGTAATAGTAATATTTAAAAACGTAATTTGTAAATTGGTTTTTTCAAAGTGTACATAATATGCACAAGGCTAATTCTTAAATGTGAAATGTCAATCTTTATCTTAGTGAGTCACACTATCAGACCTGGTTTGAATTCACACAATTACCAAAAAGCGGTCAAAGTAATTATACATAATTTTTTTGCTAAATAAAAAAATTGTCAAAATAAAATTTGAGGATGAGTTGTTAAATAAGAAAAAGATTATTGAAATTCATATGGCTTACTAACAATTTTCACTAATAAAATAACTTCTCTAACTAATAAATATAATCATATAGATTAATATCATCTTCATTAATGTCATATGGATTAACAATCCTCTTCATTAACAATAAAAAGTAATTATTTTGTATTTTTTTGTAAATACTCTAAGGTTGGAAAATTTGAATGATAAACATATAAATAAAATATTTATTTCAAAGCTTGAGAAGTCTTATTTTTTTCAATATTTCTAAGAGCCTTGGAAAACTCTAGGAGTATCAAAAACCTAGCTACAAAATCACTAGGGAATTTTTAAGTACAACCAATTAGTTATTCAATTAAAACAATGAGGGAAATCATAAGGAAACACAAATTGGGTTTTTACCAATAATATTTTACCATATAAAATATATATTATTATGTATCTATAAATTCACTAATTATAGTGAATTTATTATTAGATATTTCTATATATTGGACTATATATTAACCCCCTCAAAATTGTTCCCCTTATTTAATAAAACCTTTGACTACTTTGACCACTATAATACCTGATACAATATGCCCCCCTTAAAAAGAAACCATTATGAATGTCAAAACACTAATATGACCCATAATGGCTAATTTACTATGATCATTCATACTCTTAGATAATTACAAACCCTTCAATAATACAACCTCTAACCACTATTACTATAGAATAACAATGACACTTGATAATTCTTAAGGGACTAACTCTAAAATTAATTAAACCATAGTGCACTATGATCTTTAAAACACAATGAATTCTAGAAACTATGACCCCTAGTACACTTTATGATCATGACATTTTGATTCTTCAAATTTTACCACACACGTCAATTTTAATATCTAACATTAACTATAACATTAAAATTATAGTTTTTATGTACTTAAAGTGGCATAACATCATAAAGTCGAATGAAGTGTAACTCCATATTCAATCCCATAAGAAAGGAATATAATAATTGTTGTGTATTTTGGAGATGATATTTTCATTATTGATATTGACCCAAAAATAACTTTTTCTGAGCCAACATATGGTAATAGTTTTATTATCGATATTGACCCAAAACGCATTTTTCAACAGTCAACATATGGTAATGATCTTGATGAGTACTCACATTTCCCCCATTAGATGATACAATGATGGTGTATATTTTGCAAATCATTTAAGGTCTTAATGTTGGTGTCCGAAGTTCATTTCCACTATTTTTCCATCCATCAATTAGTATTAATCAAGTATAGGTATGTTTGTTTCTATATTTAGTTATATGTATTTGAAAATTATAAAAATTCTAATTTTCTAAATTGTGTTTATATTACTGTGTTAAAATATATGTATTGTTAAATTAAATTTTTGATATCTCAATTTTCTTTTCTTATTTCTAAATATTTCTTAATGAGAGAGTAATTTTGCACGAATAGGGAGAGTCTCTAACATTAAACTCACTATTCTATAATAAATTGGTCAACTGATCATGACGGGAAACATATACAACTAGGAAAAACACATTGGTGACATGCTGAATATGAACCGGTATGAATGTGAAAATTATAATAAGTCCATTTGGTTCCCCTCTTTACTAATTTGGCTAGACAAGAAACAAACTTCACTAGTTAGCCCTCCGGAAAACTTTAAAAATATTCCAATAGATAGGGAGTACCTCACCACATACAAAAATTGTTTCCTCCATCATCTCATATTCAATTACCCCTATAAATAATCTAAGTTCAATATGTTGACTCTTTAGATGTAGACAAACAAGAGATTTTGCATCAACCTACAATTGAACAAATATATATATGATCAGTTAATAATCTAACATAATATTCTTAATTCCACCACAAGCTTAAGAAGAACAAGGAGATATACTTTTACTCCTTCTAGATGTTGAACCACGAGAAGAAGGGGAAGCATAATAATACACGTCCATTTAAATTTGACCTCTTAGTACCTATGACATAATCTCACAAGAATATTGCAAGAAAAGACTCATGGAGTTGAAAAACAATAGTGAGGTAAACATATACAATAAAGGGGAATGAAATATTTCTAGGTATTCAACTAGAAGAACTATAACAAGAATAGAGTCTACACTTAAATACATGAAATTTTCTTGAGGATACCCTCTAAAGGGTACGAAACAAAAGAAGCCTAGAAAATTAGAACAATTTCTATAATAATGTATTGGGCCTAACGTCTTGCAGTTTCTTGGAAATGGAAAATATGTATTCATTGAAAGATTACCATAGAAAATGATGTTAGTTCAGCGAACATAGGAACATAAACAATGGACTCCAGAAAAACTCAACATAGAATGAAGCTCATCATGGTAACATTGATTCTTTGGATGAGCTCAATGAAACAAAGGAGAGACTAGACTTCAATATGATGTAAACCTGTCAGCATCCTTCACAACAACTTTAAGCTACAAGTATGTAATACCTTTCATTCTGATTCAAGAGTTTCCCAAAAATAGTTCTTTGAATTGCCATGAATCTTCCATGTCTACTAAATTTAATAATTTATGAATAATAGTTTCCAAAACCACTTTTAATAATTGAACTACTTCCCTAAAACTTCACCAATATGTCTTTATTTAATCAATTTTTTAAGTGATTATCATATCTTTATCTAATTAACTCTTTTATTGTTCCCGATCCATGTTGAATTAACTCTTTATTGGTTTCATGCTAGTTTAATCTATCCATCACACATAACCGACCCATCTTTTATTGTTCTTTATCCATGTTCAATTAATTTTTTATTGGTTTCATACTAGTTTACTCAATCCATAATGCACGATAGGGTGATCTTTGCTTGTGGAATTTTGTGGAATTGAAAGTTGTTTTTATTTCTATCAACTTAACCCGACTATTTAATTATTTGATTGATTGGGCGACACAAATTTTCCATCAATTTAGCTCGCCTATGTTTTTTGAAAGATAAAGCCTACCTTTATTCCTAATTTAAATCTCCTCTTCCATGCAACTTAATTACAATTAGTTTTATAAAGTTAAAAGTGCTTGTTTATTAAAATTAGTTTTATAAATTTAAAAGCTAATTATAAGATATGCAATATTATTAAAGTCCATTTCAAATTAGTGTTGTAATATATTAAACCATACATATCAAATCTTGTCTAGAGCGTGAGTGTATAAATCCTCTTGTACAAATAAAATCACTTAACTTTGACTAAATTTGTCCATAATACTCGAAGTTAAATCTTTTTGTACAGCGTGGCCCTATAAATATACATAAATTTCATTGTACGCGATTAGATATGTGAGAAGTACCTTTAATGTCTCATCAACAAGAAGATGAAGCACGATTCTGTACCCTAGGAGGGCATCTTCTCCTCCTAATTCCTTTTTGTGATGGATAATGTTTATGGATAATTCTTTTTGCAACTATGGATAGCATTTATGGATAGTTTTTCTAGCACATTTGAAATTATGAGCACTTGTTTCGAAGTCTTGTTTATGTTTACGTATACTTTTTTCACACATTTTAAATTCTGAGAAATTGCTTATTAATATTCTTCTCTTCTCACACCCAATCGCAGTTAGTCCTCACCCATAGCTAGGAAATTAAATTTTCTTCTAACATATAAACACAAATAACAACAAAATCTGAATGTTTACAATTTCAAAACACTGTTATGTTCTCGTATGGTATAATGGTGATCAATTAGTTGAAACAGATCACTACAGGTGCCCTATAATGGTCATCAATTAGTTGAAACAGAGTGCTACAAGTATATTGTCTTGATGCACTATTATATTAAAAACACATCTTAACAGAGAAGGTATTGAAGACAATGACCAACTAGCATACAATAGTGTTGTTTTTGTAATTTGTGTTGCAGCCACCATAACATGATTTGCTCCAAAGCTATTTGCAATTACATTTGAGACCGCACCAAATCATAATATATGAAAAGTTATAATAGTATTATTAAATATAGAAGATGGCTGGTATTGTTCCATCGTACTTACCTCTATGATCAGTGGAGGTTTTCCAAAGTTTTATGTTAATTTTAATTTTATTTGGGTTCTACAGAATTTAGGTCTATGGTAATTGTTCTTTTGGTTTATTTTATCTTTCACAGATTTTATATAATTTATATATTGATTTTAGATAGTTTTGGGGATTACGAATAAGCATTGAGTTTTCTTAGTGATCACTCAAAAACTTTTGATATTATTTATATAAATTTGATTATTTAAATTGTTGTTGGCATAATTGATTATTTATATTGCATTTTTTTGTGTGTATGTTGTTTGCTGGATTAACAATTATGTATTGATATGTGAATTATCATTGTAAAGAAATATGAGAGTTTGTAAATATTGTACGACGTGGTGCAGGAAATCTAAAAATTTGAAAAATACTATTATTTTTTCCTTTTATGTTTTTGTTCAGAGGATAAGGAGGAGGAGGGAAAAGGTAGAGATTGAGACGGAAGCAGAGGAGGTTGTGGAGGGGGAGGAGGAGGAGGAGGAGGAAGGGCAGGTGAGGAGAGACACAAGAGGGGTGAGGGCAAGGGCGGTATGGGAGGCGGGGGAAAAGAGGAGGAGGAGGCGGTGGATGAGGTGGAGGAGGAGAAGGGGGATGCGACGAGAGGGAATGGGGAAGAGGTAAAGGGGGAGGAGGTGGTAGGGGGGAGACGAGGAAGTAAAGGAGGTGGAGAGGGAGGAGAGTGTAAGGGAGGGGTTTGAGGTAGGAGGAGAGGTGGAGGTGGAGGGATGGGAGAGAGTAAGGAGGAGGCAAAGGCGGGAGGTGGAGGAGGGCGAGGACGAGGACCGGGTTGTGGAGGAGGAGGAGGAGGGGGGAATGAAAATTCAAAGGAGAAAGAGGGGGAAGAGGTAGAGGATGGGGTGACAGAGGAGGCGACGAGAGGAGGAGGAGGGGTAGGCAGGATAGGAGGGGGAAGAGGTGGAGGAGGAGGAGGAGAATTTTAGAGAGGAGGAGGTGGAGGGGGAAGAGGGTGAGGGTGAAGGGAAGGAGTAAGAGGCAGCTAGGGAGGGAGCGGAAGGAGGACGAGGAAGAGGTAGAGGCAAAGGGGGGTGAGGGGTGACGAGGGAGAAGAGGCAGAGGGAGGGGATGGTGAAGATGAAGAGGGGGAGGAGGCGGTGAGGTGGAGAGGGGGAGGGGAAGGTTGGGGAGCGGGAGGTTGGGGAATTTGGTGGGTGCCGGGGAGGGGAGGGATGAGCGAGCAGGGGAGGAGGTAGTGTCGGCTGGGCAGAAGAGGAGGAAGAGGAAATAGAGAGAGGTTGACGAGGAAGCAGAGGAGGTTGGGGAGGGGGAGGACGAGGACGAGGTGGGTGAGAGGGGGTGAGAAGAGGCATAGGGAGAGGGAGAGGTAGGTAGGGGAAGAGGAGGAAGTAGATGAGGAGGAGGAGGAGGAGGGGTGGGAAGCAGTGGGAGAGGTTGTCAAAGAGGCAAGGGAGGAAAAGACTGCAGGGGGAGAGGAGAAAGGAGAGGAGGGGTAGAGGGAGTAGAGGGGAAGGGAAGGGAAAGAAGTAGGGGTAGAGGCATAGGTGGAGGCGGGGGATAGGGAGGAGGCAAAGGTGGGAGATGGAGGAGGCAGAGGTGGAGGGAGGGGGAACATGGAGGCAGAGGGAGGCGAGGGAGGGGGGAGGAAGAGAAGGGAGTTGTGAGGTAGGAGGAGGAAGGGGATGGTTGAGGGAGGTGGATACAGAGGAGGAACAGGGTAAGGAGGAGGAGGGGCGAGAGAGAAGGAGAAGAGGTGAAGGGAGGAGGAGGACGGGGAGGTAGTGGGAGAGGAGGGGGAAGAGGTGGAGGTGAAGGAGGTGGAGGAGGAGGAGGAGGCGATGGGGATGCTGGAGGAGGAGGAGGATGCAATGGGGGAGGAGGATGAGGAGGCGATGGGGGAGTAGGTGGAGGGGGATGAAAGTGAGGTGAGGGGGGAGGAGCAGGAGGCAACAGGGGAGGGAGGGGAAGGATGAGGGGGAGATACAAAGGTGGAGGCAAGGGAAGGGGGAGGAAGTGGAAGAGGGGAAGGAAAGGGGAGAAGGAGGGGGGGCAGAGGGAGGGGATGGAGAATATGCAGAGGGGGAGGAGGCGAGGGAGGAGGCGGATGGGGAGGAGGATAAGGAGCGAGGGATGAAGGAGGACGAGGTAGGAGAGAGGTGGAGGTGGAGGTGGGGGACAGAGGGAGGAGACAAGGGAGGAGGAGGAGGTCAAGGTGGAGAGTAGGTGAGGCAAAGGTAGAGGTAGGTAGGAGGGGGGGAAGAGGAGGAAGAGGGGTAGGGGGAGGCGAGGGAGGAGTGGGTGGCGAGGAGGTGTAGTGGGGGTGAAGGTGTAGGCAAGAGAGGGAGAATGGGGAGCATGAGGAGGAGGACAGGGAAGAAGAGGTAGTGGGGGAAGAGGTAGAGGGGGGGAGGTGGAGGAGGAGGAGGGGTAGGAGCGTAAGGAAACGGGGGAGGGACGACAAGGCGGAGGGGGGGGAGATAGAGGTAGAGGAAGGGGAATTGTGGGAGGAGACAGAGGAGGAGGGGGATTTGAGGAGAAGGAGGAGGGCGAGAGGAGGTGGGTAAGAGTCAAACGGGGAATAGGTGGAGGGGGCAGGTGAGGAGGAGGAGAAGGAGGAGGGGGAGAGTAGGTGGGAAGGGGCGAAGGGGTAAGAGGTTGCTGGGTAGGGGGTGGAGACGAGGTAGGAGAGGAGGGGGAGAGGGAGGAGAGGGGAAGGGAGGGGTAGGAGGTAGAGGGAGACGCATAGGTGGAGGCATGGGAGAGAGGGAGGAGGCGAGGTAGGAGGTAAAGGCGAGAGGTGGAGGAGGCGAGGGGTAGGTGGATGCAGAGGGAGGCAGGGATAGAGAAGGACGACGACAAGGTTATTAAGGAGGAGGAGGAGGGGGACGGAGACATATGTAGACTGAGATTAATTAAGGTTATATTATGTTTTAATTTAATTATCACACAACATTCACAAT